>WMED01014106.1:0-14149 GCA_019650415.1 Pipa parva | reverse complement strand
AAGTGAGGCGAACACTACGCGCCTCACTTCGGAGCTTCCTGAATAACCCCCTATGTGTGATGATGTGTCAGGGTTCATTAACATATTAATGAGAATACAATATGGCGGCTGTGAGATACCAGCACCAGCAGATTAGATATCGCTACAGCCCAAAGCTACTGATTTTCTACTTCATAATATAGCTGTTTAACCTTGCAGCCCCCGTACTTTCAGCATAGTAGCTATGGTTAGGGGACCTTGGTTCTTCTTTAACAGTCTTTTTTTTTGCTTCTCTGGTAACACATTATATTTTCACAGGCTCTAATCACAAATCAGGCTGCAATAACTGAAACAAAACTTGTGAATTGTTTCATAAACTACACCCTAATTAAAAAGTTTATTTCACAAAAGGAGAAAACAGCAGAATAAAATAAAATTTAGGCAAAAAGCAAGAGAATGGGGGAAAAAAGGAACTAAATAATATATTTAAAACGTTCTGACATTAACATTAATGGGGTTATTCACTAAGGTGCGAATTCGACTGTCAAATTCGCAAACAGCGGATTCCCATAGCAAATCCGCTTCAATTTCCCCATTGTAAAGTCGCAACAATTTTTTAATGTTAAGATGGCGACAATTTTCCCATAATAAAGTCACGACTGCGACAATATTTTCATTATAAAGACGCGACTGCGACAGTAGCAGCCTATTGTGATTGTCTTTTGCTGGCGAATTCACACCTATACGCAACAATTCGGACTTTAGTGAATAACCCCCTAAAGGTTCCATTCCCTTTATGGTTGTAGGCAGAAGCATCTTCCATTTTGGATCAGCCAAGATAAGCCCCAATAAATTGCTAGAGGTTCTTGTAACAGCCATTGTTGTTATTAGTCGGGGAATCACATACACTGGATACAAAAAAAACCAGAACGTGTATTAAAGCAAATGTAACCTTTAGTTACGGCACTGACCGCAAAGGGTGGAGTCATGAGCTTTTTAAGGGTTGGTTACATTTATACATAAATTATAGCAAAATGCATCAAATAAAATTAAAAAAAAAATAAGCACAATATTCCTTTACAACAGAAACAACCTCATTTCACTCCTCCATGCAAATTACAAACATGTGTGACTTTCTTTGAATTTTACTAAAACTCTGTCCCGCGGGAAGATCAGTGCTGCGAGAGGTTATAGTAATTCAAGAGGTAACAGCAAACAAACAAAAATAAATAAATAAATACAAATGTTCTAAAAGCAGCAGCAGGTCAGGACATTGTCAATACTATGTATTGTAAGCAGTCATGATATGCACCAGCACTATCTGGCTGCCTGCCTTTCGCCGGATCACACGCAGGTAATGCTTAGCGGGTTCTGTGTATTCACCCATCTGATGGTCTTGCACAAGCATTGCTGAAAGTTTACAAGCGTGTGCCCTGCACTCTCTCTCTGCTTTCAGAGAGAGAGACCGGAAGTTGGGGGATTAAAGCACTCTGTGTGTCATCCCTGTATACTGGAGACACTGTGCCAAGGGACTTATAAATAGAAAGAGGAATGGGAAGAATTCAGGGGTTCTGCAAAAGTGATGGGAATAGGAGAAGGGGGGGGCGGACAGGGGACCATTAATTAATTTCCTTCGTAGAAACCCTTTAAAGGGGAAGCTCAGTCAAAAAGAAAAGATTTTAAAGGTAAAGTTCTGCATGCTGCAAGTGGTGCTTTGCAGACTCACTTTTATTAAAACATCCCAGCAGCCATCTCTGGCTAGGAGGAATACGGTTGCGTCCTATAACATTACACAGCAATGTCTGCTATACAGTTTTACGACCTTTCGCATCGGTTTTTGGCTGGTATGACATCATCGTGATTATAATAAGCATTCAGAGCACTTCTATCCCATTTCCGTTTTCACTTCCACCTTATTTTATTACGAGCGGTTTATAATCTGCAGGATATTTATTACCCAAAACACAAGCTTTCGTCTGTGCGGTTAAAATGGTGCACGCGGCTTTATGAGATAGTACTGTAAGAAAAACCTAATATATTTTGACTTTAGAATCCTTTTTCTGTATGGGTAGTGGATGATTTAAACACAGCCGTCCTAGCTGATTATATGACTAAGGCTATGGCCTAATTGCACATAGAAACACACATGAACGGGCCTTACGCTTAGAGTACAGGCCGCCTTTATAACATTGTTTTCATTAGAGCACGCTGTGAGCTTATCTGCCACTGTGGTTGAGTTAAGAGATCTGAACATGCTTTGTACAGATCATGAAACTCACTGGTGTCTTTAAATAATGGGGAAAAAATTAGTTTTTTTTTTCAATTTTGGAAAATGAAATAAAATACATTGAAACTTATGTTCTGCTATAGGGGGTTATTCACTAAGGTGCAAATTTGACTGTCGAATTCTCAAACGGCGAATTCTCGACTACGACAATTTCCCCCAAAGTCGCAACTGCGACAATTTTTAAACTTTCGACTGTGATAATCTTCCATAGTAAAGTCGCGACTGCGACAATATTCTCATTATAAAGACATCCTTGCTAGATCGTGATTTAACGGATCTGATTGGAGGCGCTATTATGTCAATAACCATTTAGCCCCACCTACCCAACCAAGGAAAGAAGAGTCAGGCTGACGGGGAAGATGACAGAGAGAAACGCTGCATAAAGTTACATTATTTAATACATTTATATTTACAAAAATGTTTATTTCATTAGTACAACCTAAATTAGCATTAGAGTTTTGAGGTGACAGGTGCACTTTAACATAGACTGGAAAAATTATGTTGGAGAAAGAGGAATTAATATTTATTCATTCTTTTGTCATAGAATAGTACATTATTCACTATAACAACATGGATGCCTACAAATCACGATACTCGCTGAAGGGCTATAGAAACAGTTAGGAATAGTGACTCTTAAAGAAGCATCAACATGTTTCAAACATATGTTTTAAAATCGGAAAGTGGGATGATGTTGGTTTAAGTTATAAATGGCTGGATTTGATGTCAGAAGTATCCATTATAAGCAACGCTCCTGATCACATGACCTGCCGATGTCCAATCAGAGGCGTCGGAGGTCATGGGCGGGGCTAGAGAGAAGCACTGCAAGCCTCAGGGCAGCTGAAGAGCCGCATGTAGCTCAAGAGCCGCACTTTACTGACCCCTGTCCTAGGTAGTCTGCGATACTGTCCTATTTTTTTGGGTCCTGTATCATGGACCTGAGTCCCCTAATACCAGTCCGAGCCCCAAGACTGTACCCAATGGTTGGCCTTGTCACCAGTGCATCAGGAGAAAGTGGGTGGTGCATGTAACATCACTAACAATGTCACAGTTGCACAGCCAATCACAAGACAGAATGGTGTACACCAGTGATGTCACTAGCACTGGAGCATAGTGCTTTCCCACTGTTCTCCCCTGGAAGGTTGGTAGGTATAAAGGGTACAATATAAAATCTCCCCCCCCCACCCCCCCATCTGTTAAATCTGGAAATGCTAATTAAATGTCACAACGAAAGAACGTCTCCTGTAAACGTCTCCATTAAAGGGCCAGCTGAACCTTTACGCTGCAGCTAAATTAGGGAACAAATTATAACTGCAAGTGGAACATGCTTGTGCAGTTCAACCCAAAGGAACCTTTTCTTCTTCTTTTTTTTCCTCCTCTAAATGAGGTGACAGAGATAGCGCTCATAGCAAACTCAGGAAAGAATGCAAAAAATACAGGATCATTTAGGAAGCTGTTGTTACAAATATCAGAGCCGAGGCCATTTTTAGCCTAGACTGTGCAATAACATCGTCTCCAAGAGGAAACATTGACTTGTTCCTGCAGAACCACTGTACGCTTCTGATAATCTGCTTCAGTGTCCTTATTCACCCATGGAGGTTACAAGGGGTTAAGACTGAAGGAGTCCCACAGGACCGAGTCCACAGAGCAGCCATGAACCTGGAAACATCCCTACCTGGCTTCCCACGAAGTTATATTAGCCTTAGGTAGGGTTCACAATGGCGAATTCTCCTACGCGTTTTGCATAAGAATAAATAAAATGGCACTGTGGGCAGTACTTACTCAGTGCTTTTCCCTCATGTGTAACCACTATTGTTAAATTCCTATCGTTACTAATCAGGTTACATTTTTCAGATTGTGTTTTATACGCTCAAAAACAGATTGCGTTGAGAAGCGACTCCCAGCGCATTTTCCTCTCTGTGAAACGCTAGTGTGACATAGCACAGCCAATTGTAAATAATGACTATGGGCATATTTTTGGCGTTTTTTCACCATGCGCTTTTTTTTTTTTTTAAATAAAAACTCTTGAGTAAAATGCGCCGGCGTGAACCCAGCCTTAGGATCCTGCATACAGCTTATGGGACCTGACAACACTGAAATAGCCCTCTGCTAGCTGTCCATAGATTTAAAGGAACAGTAAAAATAAAAAATGACTATTACACAGTGCTATGTGGCAATTTGTGATTTAGTCCTGAATTAAAATATCAGAATTTCTATCAAACCTTTAGGAGCGTTGAGAAGCACAATATAAAATTAAATGTGAATTATTTCATTTAATAGATTTATGTTCATTTTACAGTCAATTTGATTACCAAATGAAATTAAAAATGACCAATTAAAGAAATTAACCAGTAACACCAGAAATAGCATAGCATAGATGTGACAAAGTTCCTCCCCCGATGCAGGCGCGATGACTTCATTCACCAGCGCCTGCACTTCAGGGGAAGCCGCTGGTGGGTGACGTCACTTTCCGGCATTCTTTGCTGAAAAGGTTCGCCATCACTGTTCTATGAGATTGGTCCTGGACAGTGCCCCTAGTTCAGTGGTTCTCAACCTGGGGGTCTAATGACTACTTTCCAGGGGTCACCTAAGACCATCAGAATAAAATTCTCAAACAGTGGATTCCCATAGCAAGTCCGCAACTGTGACAATTTTACATATTCCCATATTAAAGTCTCAACCGCAACAACATTCCTACAATGAACTTGTGACTGCGATAGTAGCAGACAATTGGGACCGAAAAACTTGTTATCGGGGTCGCCAAATCACGGGGAACTGTACTAAAAAGGTCACAGCAATAAAAAAGGGTGAAAACCACTACCCTAGTGCTTCACACAGTTCCTAGCGAAGCAAATATATCTATCGATAAGAGATTTATATGGTTTCATTTTGTTCTCATTGATTTAAAGGGTAAATGCTTAGCTCCGTCAGAACAAGTTATTCCAGTGAGATGGAGTAAAAGGAATTTATGCTCTTGACCTGGAAGACCCCCTAAGATTGAGAGATTGGTTAATGGCTTTGATGATAATAAGTCTATTTCCCACCTTACCTTGCCAGAGAAATGAAACATATTACAGGCTAATGAGTTCGCTTGATGTCCGTTATCTTCTATAATGGAGTTTTTTTTTCAGTACATTGCATATGTTTGACTTTATCTCCAGTGTAATTAATTACATTAATAAAACTCATGGCCCAAATCATTACACAGCGGTCATAAAGTCTGAACATGGATTTTTCATTCATTACAATTTGTCCCTGTAGCGCTTGATCGGGTCAAACAGTCAGGAAAGATTTCATATAAAGATTGTCATCTTTTTTTTTATATATATACTAAACCTGCAAAAATATAAGTTTACATCTCAAAAAGACCCCCATTTTGAAGTAGGATGTTAGTGCGGTGTCAATATTCATAGTGACAAAGAGCTTCCTCCGATATCGAGCGTTTACATTTAACGCCAGGGGTTCAGTGCTTTGCCTGTATTCAAGGGATTATTGTATATTCTTTGGTAGAAATTGACCAAGTTGAGGCATGGGGTAAAGGAGAAGTGCTATATCACTATTAGACCTCAGACTAAAGTTTCTGCTCAAGTTAAAATGGGATAATAATAATTAGACCAATCAGCTGGAGCCCAGAAGGCTTTAATCATATCTAGGAACTTGCAGGGTTTCAGAGAATTAGGAGCCGTAACCATTAATAACATTACTACGTAGTTAACGCATTATTATGGCTTTAGAAATCTGTCACAGCATCTTAAGCCAAAACATGATATATTATAACATATTTATAGGTCATTAAGTGAAGTTTGAACCTCCAGGTTTAGAAATTATAATCCAATTGTACAATTGTGAAGTTGAGAATCGTTATCAATTTCTGTGCAATGGGTGGGGGGGGGGAGCTCGTTTCCTTTTTCCCCCGTGAGACTTAACAGATTGTGTAAACACTTAAACGGTAAAATGTAAATAAAAATAGGGTCATTGCGTGAGATTCTATGAGGACAACGTCCCGAGTGTTAAAATAGAATCATGGATGGTATCTTAAAGAGGCTGCAGGAAGAAAGACAAATGATATAGAAATGTATACGTGCACATACCGTAAGACGAAGCCGTATATGAGATGCATAAACGCGTTCAGCGTGGACTAGACCCCCATACTTCACTAATCCCTAATCCACTAAAATGGTTGGTAAAATGACTGAACTTTTTTGGGAATCTGACTTGCTTTGCTTAAGGCTAGGATCACACTAGAGCAGGGATGGCGAACCTATGGCACGCGTGCTAGAGAGGGCACGCAGAGCCTTCTCTGCTGGCACGTGCGCCATCGCCATCCCTGCTCTTTCTTAGATCCCCTCAGCAGCGGATCTGATATAGGCTGTGGATCTGACCTGACAGTTTTCAGGTCGGATCCGCAGGCTATATTGAAGGAAGCACTCGCGATGGGTCACTCTTCTCCCACAAAGAGCCGGCCGACCTCCTACTTCCCCAGCAGTGCAGGCGCAATGACATCATTCATTAGCGCTTGCACTGCTGGGGAAGTAGGAGGTCGGCCAGCTCTTTGTGAGAGAAGAGCGAGCCATTGCCTGCAGAGCCGTCACCTCTGCCTTCAGTACAGGCCACGGACCCGATCTGACAGTTTGCATCTGCTGGGGAAATTAGCAACTTTGCGGGGAAATACGTGGATCAGCGGGGCAATGTGAGGCTCTGCTCGGCAATATGCAGCTCTACAGGGGCAATGTGCGGCTCTGTGGAGCAACGTGCGGCTTTATGGGCTACTGGCGCATCTGCGATTTATTTATTTAATTTTAATTTGGGGTAAATTTTATGGCTGGGGGGCAAGCTGGGGACACTGGGGGGTATTGTGGGGTCTCTGGGGTGTGTGGGAGTATTGTGGGGTATGTGGTGCCATTGGGGATTATTTTAATCTTTTACATTGGTGGCTGTGAGGTAGACTCACTTACCCCCCCGGCAGGGTTCGGCAGTGCGTGCTGTTGCTGCTGCCGCTGCCGGGAGCTCATTAGTGGAGAAGGAACCCGGAAGCGCTGATCACATGCGCTCCTGGGTTCCTATTGGCTCCTGTGACCGATCGGGTCACAGAATCCCTCCTCTTTGCACAGGGGGAGTCAACTACGACTCCCTCTGTGTCAGATTCAGCGCTCCACCAGCAAAAAAAAGTCTGGTGGAGCGCAGGATCGAGGGCCGCAGTTTGCCCGTGGGCCGCGAGTTTGAGACCCCTGGTCTACACGAAGGTTCCAAATTAATTTTATTTAAGTCAAGGGAAGGAAAGCTGAATTTGATCCAACTATCCAACTGATCACACCGTAGTCATGAAGGGTGTTGCAAAGTACTGACCCAAACCTGCTCAATTTAAACATCCTGGATCCACCAGCAGATTAATCTACAAGGATCAGTTTTTCCAGAGCCCATCCAAGCTTTACTCAATCACTGTACCAACTCTTAACCCTCTTATCCCAGTCTAAAAGCAATCACTGGTTTAAAAAAAGAAAGGTATGCTGCTTTAATATAATATTATGCGATGGCCTGAAAGGGAGATGTCTAACATAATCCAGCCACACTAGGAGAAGAAAGGACTTCAGTAAGAATGTTCTATATATAGAAGAAACATTCAATCTTATTTTAGCTGTTCTCACTTAAATTCCTTTGCTCCTTCCTGCTATGGAAACCAATAGCATAATAAATGAAAACCAAAAGGAAGGAGGAGGGGGGCGGGATAAACTTTATTTACCGATTGTCAGTAGCAGCACCGTAGTTACAAACTGTGGATTACAAACAAACAGAATCTGCAGAGGTAGATCATGGGCAACTGGGTCTTTTACTTTACATTAGGTAACAGTTAAGCGTTCAGGTTCTCCACCGCAGGGATCGAACAATCAGAAGACTATGGGGGTAATTCATTAAAGAGTGAAGTTACCTTGCAAGCTTCTCATCAGTTCGCAGAGACGGGTACGCGCTCCCTGGTCTCCTGCACTCGGAGATCAACAAACGCTTTAAAGGTACTTCGGCTCACCTCGCGACCACTCGAGTCGCCTCGCCGAGCTGAAGTACCTTTAAAGCGTTCGCTGATCTCAGAATGCAGGAGACAAGGGAGCACGTACTCGTCTTGGCGAACTGATGAGAAGCATCACAAGGTAACTTCGCACTTTCCTGAATTACCCCCTATGTATTCAAAGTTCAACATGACTGGGGTTCTGATTGTTTCTTCAACCCACAGATTGCATGGGAGACTACGTTAGTGAGCATAGTCCTTGGCTAAGGGAAGAGGGGCTGGAGTTAATTGGGAGCATCTGCTCCAAGTGCTTGTTTTTTCTTTTATTGATATGACTATTCTGCAAAATCGTTAATCCTAAACCTGTCATTTTAACACTTGTACTTAAATACTAAGCGGCCATTAAAAAAAAAAGCATTTTTTTCAATTATTATTACAGACTTCAGTGTCCTTTTAAAATATATAGAGCCAGAAGTAAAATAGCTCAAGTAGGCACCTGGGACAACCATTGCTTATAAGTAAGGGCTCTTGTTCTTGAGCTTGTCTGGCTGGAATTTCCATGTTTTGCTGATAAAATGGCAGAAATTCAGGTTGCGATGGCTGTGGACCAGCAAATCCGGCTGTCAGAAACGCCATGCCGCTTACTTCACAATCAGGGGGTTAGTCGCAATAGGCTGCAACTGTTGCAGTCGCATCTTTATAATGAGAATATGGTTGCAGTTGCAACTTTACCATGGAAAATTGTCACAGTCATAACTTTTAAAATTGCCGCAGCCGTGGATTTGCGGTGAAACTGAAACATTTCTTTTCCATCTAGGATGAGCAACATCGCCAACTGTTTCCTGACAAATAGAAATACAAAAAGTTTCTGTTGAAAAGTGTCTCTTCGCTTGCTTTCCAGCACACAGAGCTCAATTTGCTTTTCTGGCTATGATTCCGATTTAGCTTCGTTATCTCTTCCATTCTAGTAAATGACATGAATTATCACGCAGCAGCAATGGAAGCAATGGAATGCCTGCGTCGTCTGACTGGTCAAGAATAGACCACTGGTTTTTATCATCAGGACATGGACTATCAGAAATTACATTCCCCTATGAAATCAAGAGAGCCAGAGAGATTACTTTTTTACTGATCGGAAGCAGAGGCTCCACCCAGAATCCCAGCCATAAAGTGAGAATTGAATGCTGTGGTTCTTCTAGGAACAACATAACATCTGTCTCAACCAATAGGCAACAACGGTATTACTAAGGCTAGGCTGTTTTGAAAGATAAACTACACAGTCTATTTTGTTTCACAACAATGAGCCTAATTAAAAACAGCTCAGCTACAAAGCAGCTAATGTAGCCCTGACCTTAACATGTAGTCATTTTGTGGTGAGTTTTTTCAGTAAATCACACCCTTCTGAATTCCAAAACTTATTTCCTGACCACTGACTTGTGATCAATTCAGCGGTGCAGCGCTGTCACACCTTTATTCTATTACCAAAACAGATTTTTTTACTGTATGTACCATATGTCACCTTCATCCTTCTCCATTGAGATTACTGTCCCCAACTGAAGGTCCTGTTTGACTTAAAAATTCCAACAAAGCGGAAAAAAAAAGCGCATGTTAAGTAAATCCCTTTCTCGAACAGGCAAGGAAATGGGCATTTATCTTATGGAAGGTTTACACAGACTGTACAATATGTCCGACAGCCTTAAAAATAAAAATCATAATTTTCCATCTTACCGCTTCGGAAAAAATGTTAAAATCTATAGGAATGGGAGGGAGGCTCTGGGTGGGGTAAACAGATGGAAGCAGCTGCAGTATGTTACAGCGAGAGGGAAAGGCATGTAGCGAATTTAATCTAAATTTGAATGCATTAATAAAGTGCGAGAGAAATTCAAACTGGGAGACTTTCAGGGGCTCATTCAGATAGGAGACAGAGAGAGGCCAAGCAGGGGAAAATTAGAATAGGCTGGCTTGTATACTGGATATACTGGGCTTCTAAATACCAGTCTGAACTAAATCCAGTTTTGCTGCATAGTACCAAACAGAGCTGTAGTGATCTTCAACCTGTTTCTCTGCCAACTTCTTGCACGTTTGATAGCCAATGATATCTCAGCCGTATAAGACTTGTCAGTGCACGCCATACCCAAGCCCACCAACAGAAGGTACTACTGTGGGGGGCAGAGTCAACCTGGCAATCCGGGGGGGGGGGGGGGGGGCACAGCCAAATGAATACCTCCACAAGCACCCAGGATTCCACAGGACATTCCAAATCCCCTAACTCCATTTGTCACTTTCTGTGATGCCTGTGATTTCTGATAGCATGTACGGTACTTTCAAGCAGCCTTAGGTCTGGAGGGTGGTGAGGCAAAGGCACTTATCGTTATGCAAAACTACATACAATATTTGTCCATAAACGGCTCTAAATTGCTGGATTTCAGGGGAGATTCCAAGTGAAACCTTGGCACTATTATTTGCTGACATCAATATATGATGGTCCCTCCTGGTCGTACATTTAGAAAATGAAAATAAGTACAAAGTGTCAATACAATGGCTTTAGCTACCGATTTTATTCACAGTGGTGCATTCAAGGTGCTTTGAACTAGCACAGGGGTTGGCAACCTTTAAGGCTAAGAGAGCAATATACATGCAGCTCTGCTCAGCCATTTTGAATCCAGAACCACTGACGTCCTATGTGACATCACATAGGTGACGTCAGCGGCTTCGGATTGGCTAGCAACCCAGAAGCCAATGATGTCGGCGGCTCCGGACTTGCTAGCAACCTGGAATCGCTGAGAGAGCTTAGTCTCTAAAGCACTTGCCGGCGATTAGCAGGCAGACTGTAACGAGCGGTGCTTGCATGTGAACACCGCTCGTTACAGTGAATGAGCCAGATGCGGCCATCAAAAGAGCCACAGGTTGCCGACCCCTGAACTAGCAGGTCCATTTTCAATTGGAGTTAACCCTGCCTGGTAAATAGGGCTACTTTCATTTATTTTCTTGCGAATGCTGCATCAATTCTGAACCTTATCCTTGAACTCAGCTGAACCCCTAGCTGTCAATTAAAACAAATGTCATAACTGATATTTTACTGATCAGTCATAAGGAAAAATCTTTCATTCATAGAAGAGACACTGTTACACTATAAAACAAATAAGCATTTCATAAAAAGTCTTTGGGCCTCACTGACTAAAATGCAAATTCACATTGCTACAATTGGAATCGCATCGACAAAATAGTTGCAAATTCACTTCTCATTATTGACTAAGCGGAGAATACACTTGTCGAACAGGCGGATGCTTAGTGCGGTGTAGTCAGGAGGATAGAAGTAGGATGAGAAGTGAGGCGATTCCCCCAGTGAAGGGCAGTGACGTCAAGTCTCACCATGTCCCACTAACTTTATTCTGTGAATATTGTATTTCTATGGCACTAGGCCATATCATCATTTAATTGCAGTCGCCATCGTCACTTTTGAATGAATTGCCTTACGCCACATGATGGCATAGCCCTGCCATCAACCACTCAACCCCCCCATTCACCACTTTGAAATGTGAAGTCAAATGGTTGAATTTAGAGCTGTTCGCTTAGTCGCATTTGACACACTCCTCCACTTAGCCAATAGTAGGAGTGTTTGTACACGTGTACACAAAGAGATGAGAGGAGCTCTGTAAGATCCAAACTATTGTAGACGCCTGAATTGGTTGTGTATTTGTCACTTTGCAGAGTTTAGTCAATAAGCAAACATGGGGAAGTAGTGAATAGATGAGAATTCAAACCACTACGCAACTATTCGGACTTTAGTCAATAAGGCCCTTTGTGTGTGGTCAGTATAACTGGAAAAAACTATGCCCGTCACCTACATCCCTAACCTCCCTTAGAGGCAGCAGTACTACAAAAAGGAAATAGGAGCAATGCTTTGTATATAGACTTAAGGAAACATAAACGAGAGTCCAGGCACTGGGTACTGTAACCGGGAAGCTGTAATTTGGGAACTGCCTGCATTAGCCTGGGTACTGGGCACCATGCATAATAATATGAATAATGGGCACTATGCTTGGTAACGGGGCACTTGACAGTACTGCCTATTTAATACTCCTTTCATTCTGTAGTGGAATAGTAAAAAGAAAATATAGACCCATTTATGAAAAGTCACAGCTTTGCATGGGAAGAAACGCAGCAGCAGGTTATTGCCTGTTTTAAACAAACACGCCTGGGAACAAACATGGAATTTTCTCCAATGTAACAGCCATTTAAAGAAAATCTACAGTCTCCTAATAAATCAAATTTGCATATTTAGCTTACATGCCAACAACACAATAAACCCACAGTCTTTCCCTTTCAAGCCCCCTACTTCATTAAGTCTGCTTCTGAATGCATTATTTCTCTAGTACATCGCAGCCACTGAAGCAAAACAGCTCCATCCTCCTGCTGGGAAAGCTGGTGCCCTGGGCACTGGCTTCTATAGAGCATGTGTGAAACATCACTGAGTGTATGCCTAGTAGATATTCACAGTTTAATGGACCATGTGACATTCCTCAAACAGTAATATGCTAATGAACCCTAACACATCATGACACATAAAGAGGATCCAATATGACAGCAGCCTAGCACCAGCAGTTCTATAAGATATTACTAGAGCCCAAAGGTACTGATATTTTCTGCATCATTATACAGTATAGCGGTTTAGGCTGGCAGACTGTGTACTTTCAGTATATCTGTTACAGTTAGGGAACTGTAGTTCTTCCTTAATTGCCCTGCCAAACATTTACTTCCATTCGGTCTTGTGTATGTAAATTCAGAATACTGACAGGATAATGGGAAGCGTCTGGGATGGCAAGAACCTACTAATCTCACAGCCGAAACTGCTTTAAAGAAACAAAAATAAAACAATTTGTGTAGGAGGAAAAATGCCTTAAACTACACCATCTGGAAAGTCATAATTATAGATAAGGAATCTCTTGTCCTAATCTCTCTAACTATATTATTATAAGACTCTCCTAGCTGAGGATGCTGGGAATATAATCATACAAACATAGCGATATATTTTCCAGCAGCATATCGCCAGCATCAGACTGGGGGTTTTGATCCCTCCCTGTGTCACGTGATCTACATCATGTGATGTGGAAGGAGAGAGGGAATCTGGTCCCTATTGGGCTGGCCTGTTCGGTGGGCCCCCTCATGGCTCAGCTTGGGTCCTGGAGCACACTGGGAATTTCCCAGTGTCCCAGCAGTCCATGCCAATGCTGTACTGTATATAGCACAGATATCCATTTGTGCTGAATACACATTTAATGCAGTTTAGAATCGAATACTGTATTATATTAAGGTGGGGCAGAAACATTGGTGTGATGCTACAATAAAATGAGCTGAACCTTATACACTCTTCATCTGTTTGTGGATTACATTGAACCATTTAAAAAGCTGGAAACCAGAGCATATGTGTTAGGAATATGACTCACTGTTCTCATCCGGTGTTAAGGCAGTTGCGTCGCAGTTGCATAATTCTGTTGCAGTTGTGCATTTCCAGCATGGTTCCATTGCAGTAATTCTTGGAGATTGCGTCAGTTCCATTGCAGTCACATTCCTTCAATTATGACTTTATAAGGCGGCCAGTCTTTCTTGCCTGTGCCCGATTATAAAACTGCTTTATTGATTTTGTTACTCTGTGTTTGACCTCGGCCTATTTTCTGGACTCTCCATGCCTTCTGCCTTCCCCGACTTCTGCTACGGATTTTGACTACTCTGTCTGCCTTGACCCTCTGCTCGGGACCTGGACTACACCTCTCTCCTTATCCTTTCTACCACTGGACAGCTACCCTGGAAGCTACAACATGGGAGCTCCCAGCAGCAAAGCCCATACCTCTTTGTGGGGGTCAAAGGTGAAAACCAGGGGGCTT
>WMED01014105.1:3844-14149 GCA_019650415.1 Pipa parva | reverse complement strand
AGATTGCTTAGGGTGATAAATCGAGAGTGAGAATGTTTCTGATTAAGCATTAGCTATGTTTCACTTTTCTAAGTGTTCAGATTAGGCACTAGCTATTGTCTAATAAATACAGACAATCCCTAATAAAACTAACTATTAAATTTAATTTCAGTAATAATCCTACCCCCTTTAAGAAAATGGTCACTGCAACTGCAGCTTTATAGTAGAGGATCCAAGCAAGGAAAGTGTCAGAACTGTAATCCCTTCAATACTAGTCACTTACTTGCAAAACTGGAATACCAGGAGTTGAGATAGGAACTACCATCTCTTTATCTTACTATAGTGCAACACATCAAAACTTTCCTCCTTATGCAGTGACACATCCTTGTTATGAGTAACTACAGTTTCCTCCTCCCTTAGCTCTGGTGGGTACAGTATGTTTATTTCTAGTATCATTCAGTCTATTTTCTTTCATTTACTCCTGTTCATCTTTCTGTGCCATGCTGATCTTGTATTATATTCCTTCTTAATCTGTATCAGTTAAGTACTTCGCCTACACACTCATTCTACCTGACATTCTGTTTCTCTTTTTGTATGTGTGTTATTGGATATTATGACTGAAATGTAATGGAAGAGGGCACAAGTGTATTTATTGTGCATTATGTATTCCACTTTCAAAGAATGGTTATTCTTAAAAAAAAAAATGTAAATATTGTTTCAAACATTAGGAGTTACAGACTAAAGTAACTCCTAATAAAAGTAAAGTAAGGAATTGTTGAGTAAAGGTGTGAATCAGCCACTTCCCCATATTCAGGTATTCAGCAAACTCTGCGATATGGCGAATTTGCCAACTAACGACAGTCACACATTACACCTTAGATGGCTACTAACACGATTCCGACTTTACTATGGGAATTCTGACACTGTCAAGTATATCTTTTAGCTTATTCATATAACCATAGCAATACCAAGAGTACTCTTAGCAATATCCATAATTTCAGTGATGTCAATCATATGGCCTAGAAGCAGATATAAACTACATGTTGGTTAAGGATACTGGGAGTTACACCTATTAAACACTAGGGTTAAGTATTAGATCTTTCTAGTATACATAATTATCAGTATACTAAAAAAGCATAATGTTTTCTTTCTGAACATAATTAAGGATATAGAACAAGGAAGTTAGACCACTCAGAAAGGTTTGGGTAGTGGGAAGCCAATAATCAGACAATTTTAAAAAGCAATGAATGAATGCTGTGTATTTAGCCAATCCTGTGGGTCCCTGCAGCACTGCAAAGCATGCATACATAAAGGGGGTAATTCAGAAAAGAGCGAAGTTACCTTGCGATGCTTCTCATCAGTTTGCCGAGATGGGTACGTGCTCCCTGGTCTCCTGCAAGCGGAGATCAGCAAAGCTTTAAAGGTACTACGGCTCAGAGAGGCGACTCGAGTGGTTGTGAGCTGAGCCGAAGTACCTTTAAAGCGTTCGGTGATCTCCGAGTGCAGGAGACCAGGGAGCGCGTACCTGTCTCGGCGAACTGATGAGAAGCATCGCAAGGTAACTTCACTCTTTCCTGAATTACCCCCTTAATGTTTGTTAAGTATTCTTCTGACAGGCTATTGACACATGATCTTTGGGTGCTGTGAATTTCAGTTCATTTTGAGAGGTTTGATGTAACTGATTATAACAAAACTATGGCAGCAGAGGTAAATTAATTCATCCTTTTAAGAGTGATCTATGAGTTATGAATACAATTCTCAAATAAAAATCTTACTGGAAAATGACAAAAGTAGTTTTGCCACATAAGTTAATTTTACCCATAAATCCTTTACTGACAATTATTTTAAAATGACTGCAATACCACATATTCAGTAATGATACATTTGTTTCATTTGATCAGCTGAAATGCTCCTGCCATAATGCCAATAACCATTTTAACAGGTACTTGCAACTTCAACATGCCCTGAGGGCACACTCATTAAAGTAGCAGATGAGTTTGTCTTCCCTGGAGGAACTCCTGTACAACTCCAATCTCAGTAATCCTTTAAGCAATCTATATGCACATGTCTAATTTCTTATCCTGTTTGTAGCTATCAGACACACATGTTCCAAGTATATTTCACCATAGGGGAAGATGCCTGGGAAAAGATTGAAAACACATACAGTATCTCCATCTGTTAGGTGTTTTTAAGATACATTAGATCAATAGAGTGTTTTGCACATGTACTACTCAGAGCTGAGAATGCTAATAGCTATAAATACTTTGGCACTCTGGTGTATTTTGGTTCTGTCCTATAATGCATTACTCCTGGACTGTAATGCCATATGTAAAATTCAGAACTTTAGACTTTCCCTGGTGAACAAATCCTCTAAATGTACCTCTAAGAGATTAATAATCAACCAGATAACCTTTTTTTTTGTTGTTTATTATTATTATATCATGCTTGGGAATGTATAATTTTCAAGAGGAAATATTCTAAAGCACCATCAACATGAATAGTCCTCAGTCTAGAAGTCTCTGCCAAGAAAACTCTTTAAACCCGTATCGGCATCCATAGCTGATACCTGCCTGGTTTCCTGCTGGGTAGGAGCTACCATTAATCATAGTAGATAAGAAAATGTGTGTGGGAGGGAGGATGCATGAATGATTCTGAAGTTTAGGCATTTGCATCCAGTGGTTCAAGTGTTGAAGTTAAACAAAGTTAATAAAAGACAAACAATGAAAATGTCTTTTAAATACTAAAACATATTTGGACTCAGCTGAAATGAAATTAAAAATTACTTGACGGCTCGCTAGAATTTTTCTTTCCTATTATTGCCAGTAGAAGCAGCCATTAGTTTTGCTAATGTGCTTTAGTCTGACATTTTCATAGACATGCTTGGCATTTTACTGGGTGGGGTTTGCTCCTAATTGAATTAATGGTGAGAGCATGCTCTTTTTAGTGGTTAGTTTCTTGCATATTTCTGCTCACTCTGTTTATCCTATGGTTACCTAGTGCCATCTCTGCAAGTTGCAAGTACAGCTAAATATATTTTGATTATGAATTTCTTACTCTTTTCACTAATAGATGTGGAACCAATTGACCAGTTCATTTGGCCAATTAAAGATCAATTCAAAATAACTATCATGAAAAAAATCCTTCTTTGACTAAGAGAAAATGAAAATTTTCCTTGTCAATATAGTTTACTGGCCAGCCAAGCAATTTGCATATTTCTTCATGAAGTTTATTAAAAATCTAACACTAACACAGTTAAAAAGTAGCATAATCCAATTCATTCTGATCAAGAGCACAGCTAGGTTCATATAGTTTAAGAACTACATAACAAAATAATGTAATTGTTACTCTATCACACCTTGGTGAATTGCTGTATGGAATATTTTATTATATTAATGGTCAAATATCAGCACAGTGATTGTTAATCATCCTTTCTCCTTTTATATGTGTATTACTTCAGTCTACAAGATGCAGAAATGTATTACCTAGATCCAATAAACCTAAATCTTTGGTTAGCTATGTGTAAAAATATTAAAGGGGCACTATAGTGCTGATATAACTGCACACATACATATAAAACTTCTTTATACTAAGCCAATTGCTGACACAAATAGTTAAAAAACATTTAGGGAAGAAATAATACTTGCAGTTTGCTTTCCTTAGTTTTCCTGAGAGCTGATGTTTTCCTCCCCCTCCTCTTTCTATTCTGCAAGTCAGGCAACACGAGAACAAAAAGCTGCCTGCCTGCTATTGGTTAAACAGTGTGATGACCTTTTGACCAATTAAATTAAGCTTGTTTACAGGGGATTACTGAGGGAAAGGTAACTTGTGCTCATGTGCTAAGTAGTAAGTAGGGTTCCTTTTCATGGAAAACTGGCCAGTACACATCACATACACATTTCCTGGTGTGGGAGTTTATCAGTGCTGCCTACTTAATCATTCTGCATCACATGAAACATCTAGTGGGAAGAAACACTTCTCACTAAGATATAGTACTGCATATATAAAGATGTATTTGACTATAGTTCCCCTTTAATGTTATAGTATGCCATTGTAAGTAGTTGTAAAAGCTTTAAAGCAGAAGTGAGTTTATGGGATATTTACAAAAGTTGAAAATATTTTTGACCAGTTTAAACTTTTGGTAAAATGGTGCAAAACAGTGCTAATATATGGATACTGCCAATGTTGATATTCATAATGCCCAATAAGACTATTTTGTTTGTGAAAAAGTGTTTGCCTGGACTAGGTTGGCAAAAACCCATTATTCCCTATGGAGACTGTCCTTCACCTTAGCCATTGAGGCACTGTGTCAATATCCATCAATAAAGGACAGGACTCCTCACTGCAAATTGTGGCAGTTTTAATGCATCAATATATATTTTTTGATTATGAATTTTTTTGAATTCAACATTTTTTTTGATCCTATATAATTCAATCAAACCGAAAAAGTGCAGCGTACAAAAAAAAACAAAAAAGTGTCAAATGGCAGTGAGATAAATCAAAATAGAACAAACAGGTCCAAATGACCTTTATCAATTGCTCCTGGCGTTGGCTAGCAGAAATGCTCACTGTTTGCGTTTTTATGTTAATTCTATGTTTTGTTCTTTTTCAGTCCCCTGTCATTGGCGACACACCAGAAAAAAAAAGAAATCGATAAATAACCAGGTTAGTTAAGGCAATTCTTCATGCATAAGAGTGTGTTATTCTAAATATTGATTTAAACATCAAAATATATCTAACAGTCCCTTTTGCAAAATATAATCTATTTCATTTCATCTCTTCTTCTTTCCCTATTCCTTCCGCAGTAATATTTTAAAAAGCAACAGCCAATGATAAAACTCTGAAAGGCCTGTCTATTCATTTTCTCTTCAATTACTTCTTTTACCTCAAGGAACATTTCTGTTAAAATTTCTATGGGATTTGTGAGTACAATATGCAGCTTTCAGAATCCAGTTGCCTCTTTTTACTATAATAATAATACTCAAAAGCATTTTCTTATTTGAAAAAAAAAAAAAAAAACATTTGTACATTATACAATGCTGGGCAAAAGATATGGGAATTGGCAAATACATCTCCCAGACATGAATTGGATGGTACAGAAATGCGATACTCAAGAGATAATTTAATACTGAAGCTTTCGTAAAAAGACTGGGCATACCAAGGACTCCACTACATCTCTGTCTAGAATTCTCTGTAGATGGTGTCCTTTTGACCACTGTGATTGAAACAACCTCAATAATGTCTTCACTGGAGATTTGTAAAAATGTGTTCTGCCTCACACCTAATAGAATTGTATGATTATTCATGTAAGTGGTGTTCATGTCCATTGTCCACCTATTGTGGTACAATGGCAATAAATGCCACAGTGCAGTTATATAAAATTACCCTACGTGTAAATATTGTTGACAAAAGAAACTGAAAGATATTGAAGTTTTAAGAAATGTTGATCCCTCTTTCCTAAATGTAATCTGTGTAGGAACCTTTAATTCGGCGTCTGGAACATACAGCTAAACCCCCTTTTTTTCAATGAAAGGAGTTTAACACTTTGCATAACAGATGCTGCATTAAAGGATGTTCCATCCATACAGCAGGTGTATACATAATGCAGCTCTTTAGTCCTTACTAAATTTCATTTCCCATGATCTTTATCCAACAATAGCAAATATTAGATATGTGATGATAGCAGAGAACAATAAGCGAAGGGAAAATCTCTGGATGAACTGTTTTTTGTACATTTTTTTTTTTTTTACTTGAACAGCTTTTTCTTGCTCCACTGAACAATAGAGTTGACTCTGAAAGAAAATGTACCTAGAATGTGCTATTTACATTGAGGACACCCCTTCCAAACATCTTGGCATTTGGGTGTCAGCCAAATACAAGGACTTCGGTGCTATCTGATCAGCAGTGTAATCACATAAAAGAATTTGTAGGACTTACTGGAAGTGAAGTATATAATTACATTTTCCAATACTAAGAGCTAAAAGAAAAAGGTCATAAAAAAAAAAAAAAAAAATCGATCCACAGTCACAGTTCTTGGGTACCTGATGTGAAGTGCAAAGCAGTGATCTGTAATTGTCTGTCTCTGTTTGTAAAAGTGGAAATGTTTGTCCTTTCCACCTCACCCAGCAGTTACAATGAATAATATCCATTTACATCTACACATCTCATTCCACTCAAATTATCTATCTAAAAGAATGGATGTTCTCATTGCCAAAGGGCCTAGCAGTCATTTTTTTTACTGCCATGCATTATAGTCAGAACCACAGGCTGTGGTGGGAGTACTGCTTGTTGATCCTTACAGTAAAACACAAAGACAAACACAGGTCTGAATGAAAAACAATCCAAACTAAATGTACTTCCTGTTTTAACCTCTTGGGAATAGATTATAGCATTAACCCAGCTAGACTCTGTGCAAAATTAAACTTACAAATACAGAACTGTTTGTGTTAGTTCAGCCAGTTTTGGTCAGTGAAACTGGGTTAATTGTTAGTGTTCTGCCACTGGCTAATGCCCTTGCAATGTCTGGCTGGCACTACCTGTCATTCTAATATGCAGAATTTCTGGGTCTGATTGCCCTGGTATTGGGTGTGTTTCATATGCTTATTCCACTGACAGACACTCTTTATTTTGTTTTATATTAATCAGCTTCACTAGTTCTCCGGTACTGACTGTCTATCCATATGTAGCATATCCAAATGCATTGACTGATTTTATTCATATGAAAAACCCTCATGTTCACTGACTAACCTTGATCAGGTCTCCTGATACTGACTCATTAATGAAGTGGTACCTTAGTCACTAACTTCATTCAAGTATCAGTTTCTCTGGGACTGACTCAGCTTTCTAATTTGCATATTTTCAGCCACTGATTTTCCTTATGCTAAAGGTTAGTAGACTATCATCCTTTTAAGAATTCCTCCAAATCTCAGCTACTTCAGTTCCACAAAGCTGTTTAGACTACAGCCTGAACAAATTCAAACCATTGATGTTTTCTGTAGAGAGATGAATTTTGTATCTCATAGATAATTATTAAACCATGAAGGACAACTTCAGTCATAAGTGTACAATCAAATTATTATTTAGCTACAAGTTAATCATTTGGTAGAATTCTTTACTGAGGATTCTCTATTTACCCAAATCCAAAAATGCTGGATTTTTAAAATTTGGGTCCCTGGACCCAGGTTGACTTTGCCAAACTAATGATTTCCCTGGGTTTTTACTAGGCAATCTAGGCTTCTTCCTAGAGTGTAGCCAACAGTAACTTCCCAATACTGCTCATCCCATATTCACACTGGTGCCAGTTTGGCAAGTAAGAGAAGGATCCAAAATATTACCCATATTATGGTCCTTGCACATCTTATTACAGTTCTGTGGCTTTCTGACAGGGAGCTCTGTAAGTGATCATCTGGTTTGTGAAATCACTTTTCAGTTGCAGAAATATAATGATTGCTGAGCAAAGAAACAGGCTTATCTTCTCTCTAAAACCCTAAATTATTCATTTTAATCTAGTAGACTAACTCAGTAGATTGCTCTGTCTACAGCAGTGTGCAGGGAATGGCTCCACAAGAAAATAGCAAGAGGTATAATGCAATACAAAGTGAGCAGAATGCCTGGCTTACAGAAGGTGTGGATAAAATAATATACAAGCCAAATGAAATATATGGCTTACTTTTTTTTAGATTTGTAACTCAGTAAATTCATTTAGCTTTTCATAGGTTTGACTAGAACTCTCCTTATTGGTTAAAAATAACTATATTAATAATAAGGAGAAAATATATTTGGAGAGGACAGGGTTAACTCTTTTAAAAACCTGTACAGAAACGAAAAGATTTTTGATGCTTGACTTTGAAAAAAGTGCTGCAGTTTCAAAAGGTTTCAGAGACTTCATTAAATCCAGCACGTTGAGTAGCTCTCATACCAATACAATTCATTCACTATACCATAGGAACCTTCAAAAGTTTCCAGTTTAATTCGTCTAATAAACTGGTAATAAAAGAAGCATTTCTACCCTTGGCTATTATGACCCCACTGTTATGAAACACTAAATAGATATATGAAGTGGTTAACTATGTACCAAGTCATTTTTTTTTACTTTTTAAATTTTTTAACCTAGAATCTGCATACATGTAGATATATGTGGGTCCTGTTACATAAAAAAAAATATACACTGGACCCTTATGAATGATTAGTGAATTTAGGGAGAATTACAGTTTAATCCCCTAGAACATTCTATGATGGACACAAAGTGAGAGAGAGATCTAAACAAATAGTCAAAATATTAAGAAATAAACCAATATGTTTTTGCAACCATTTGGTATAAATACAGAAATCTGCCAGGTTGTGGAGAAAAAAAAGTATATAACCTATTCTATAATTCCAGTAAGTTTCTGTTCCTTTTTTTCAGACTGCATACAAACATTAGCGTATTCACATCACTAGCAGCTGTTTACCAGCAGAAATGCCTTGCTTTCCGATAAGCAATCAGTAACAGTAAAACAAAAACCCTGAGAGGCTCAGGAAAATGATGGCATTAAAAGGAGATGGAGTTGTACACTCAGCATCAGCTGTGTGATCATTTATTGCACAATTTTTTCTCAAATATTGATTTTCAGCAGCACATCTGCATGTCACTAATTATATAAAAAGCTGAACTTAATGGTCATGTATGTTGTATATATTGTATGTTCAGGTCTGGAATATACACTCACAGAAAAATCACATAGATATCACAGTGATAGAAAATGATCTGCATAGAAGAACGATCTATTTGTTTAGATCAGGGATGCCCAATGTGTAAGCCCTCCAGCAATTGGAAAGCTAAACTGATGGGGGATTCTAGGAGTTTGTATTGCATTATTCATTGAAGGACTGCAGGTTAGACATGCCTGATTTAAATGCTAAAAAGTTATTTGTTACTGCACTGCCCAAAATCTTGTTTGTGTTGCAGATTTCCTACCTTGCAATCGGCTTGCGAGCTGTGATGCTGGCAACTATAATGCTCTCTCTTCGTGGAGTGGCCACAGCTTTAAAGGTCCCTCTCCAGAACTTCTCAAATAGCTGCTTTTCCCCTTGTTGGGCACTAGCCATGGTGAATTGAAGTAAATGAGAGGAGGGCAGATGTTCCTTTCTTAAGCCACAGCTTGATGCAAATACTTCTGGAGCTGTCCAAATGCTGAAACTGAGTGAAAGTGTTCACTTGGGCAGCCTGATCTGAAGATAGTGCAGGGGAGGAGGAGTGTTGTTATAATGTGCCTCCCCCCCCCCTTTGCTTTGACAGCAGGAGCAGGTTGTGATTGTGAGTTTGTATCACAGGAGCAGGAGATTCACTTATCCAGCACTTACAGTTTCAAAGCTGCTGTAAGAATGAGGGAAATAAATATGGTATTATCAGGCTTGTTTATTCCTCCTCCCTTTCTAAACTGAGAGGCAAACGTTAAGTCAGATTGGAGAGAGGGAAGCGTGTCGGTGTCTGTGCATGTGTAGGGAAGTCTAGGTTCTTGTTTTGTCTCCTTTTCACTGTGACGTTGAAACAGGGGCTGGTTTCCTTGAGCCTCTTCTCCCTCCTTCTGTTTTTTACACATCCCCTCCTCCATTCTCCTTCTTTTGTATCCCTTAATAAAAGATAAGTCCTTGCTTCCCAGGCTGGGGCCATCTGCATAACAAAAGCCTGCAGGCCAAGCGTGTGCCTGACATAATAGTCTAAGGTTCAGTTTCTAGTGACCCAGAAAGAATGGCAGGCACACGAGGAAAAGAAGTAGCTCTACAGATGGACTGTTCCTTCCCCCATAAGCAGTCTGCTTAGTCTGTTAGCAGCCTCCATGAGTCTCTGCATTCTCACCTTATATTAGACATTTCATTCAGCCAACTACTTAATAGGTTTTTGAATTTTATGAGTTCATCAGTCTGTCATGGATTTTTCATATCTGCCTCTCTTCCTTGCCCCAGGCAAATGCATTGTTCTGAGCCTAACCCCATCATCCCTTTGAATCTTTGTGCGGCCTGGTGCTTACCTAAAGCTAAGCAAACTTCATATCAAAGCACTGTATTGTGGCAGAGTTGACTTCTGCATAATGACTGAGTAGAAATCGTATTAAGTTTATCTGCTGAAATGGGCCATGTAGAAGTCTAATTTATGAATACAAATGTAATATGTTCTAGCCAGTGCAGGATTTCTACTGAAAGAAAATATATTGGGTATAAATTGTTGTAAAAGCATCCACCTGCCCATGCATGCAGCTCCACAAGGTTCAGAAAATATCCTCTAGAACCCATATGCTTTTTGTGATCTCCTGTCATCTAAAGGCTTAGTACATTTTAGTCTGTGTGATT
>WMED01014102.1:0-14150 GCA_019650415.1 Pipa parva | reverse complement strand
GGATAAGCACAAAAATAACCAGGCCACGGAAAAATAAGTTTGGGAAACACTGCTGTAGATGGCTCAAACAGAAAGGACCAGCATCTGTCACCTGGTCAGGGTGTTAAATTCTAACAAAGAAGTATTTTTAATATTCAAATGTTGATTGTTTGTGATTTCAGTTTGCATGAAATTGAGTCACACAGATAAAGTACTTCAGTTCACTGTATAATTAAAATTCCATAATCACTTGCACAATGGGGGAATGGACAGTTAATAGGTGTGGCCTAAAACATCAAGCCTTCTGAGCTAAGCTCCTGAGATGTAAATAATGCACTGACATACACCATGCAAGCACTACTAATAAATCATACCCTGATATGTAAATATTGCCAGTATATTATAATCAGATACTATGTAAACAGTGCTCATGAGATAGATTCAAATGTGTTCCGTGTTGGGTGTGGTTCACCCTAGGTGATAAGGTATCTTGTTTTCAGAAACATACTGTTTGTTCTGTGCTGTAGAGCGCCACTCATGTTGATGCCAGTTTTGTTTTGCCAGTAAACATTGGAGATACATATAGCCCAGCACTTCCTGGTTGTAAGAGCCAATCCCAGCTGCTGACTTCAAGAGTGGGAAGAGCGGCGGGGAATTCAAATACCAAGCACTGCTTGCAAGTGGTGTTTGATCATGTATGTTACCTCCATGGCCCTAATTCACCATTGTGCGAAATGAGCCGCGAAGCGTTCGGCTCACTTCGCACATGGTATTATGTGCCCGCTGATGTCCTGCACGCGGACATCAGCGAGCGCAATAAAGGAATTCCCCTCCCAGCGAGGAGACTCGAGTGCTCTCGCCGGGAGGGGAATCCCTTTAATGCGCATGCTGATGTCCGCGCACAGGATATCAGCATGTGCATAACACCATGTGCGAGTAAGCCGAACGCTTCACGGCTCACTTCGCACAATGGTGAATTAGGGCCCTTGTTGTAGATCTATGCTGCTACATTGTAGCTATTGTCCCTTTTAAAGAAATAGCCACCTTATGCCACATCAGAGCCCTCCATCGACCCCCCCCAATTTACTGCTCTGTTGTGTAGAAGTCAAACAGGTGAATTTGGAGCACTACGCCTTGTCAAATTTGCGACTGCGAATGCCTCTGGCACTTGCTGAATATTAGTACCTGTGCATGAGTATGCAAAGTAATGTGAAGACCTCTGTAAATCCCAAATTAGACACATATTCACCACATCGTAGTTTGCTCAATAAGTCAACATGGGGAAGTGGTGATCAAATGTGAATTCATAGCTATACATGACTATTCATCCTTTAGTCAATAAGGTCCTCATGGTTAACCAGTGCCAACTCCTGCTGTGGTACAGAGGATCCATATTTCCTCTATGTCTATGTTACTTGCACTTCTGTACATCTTCGCTCTTCTAGAGGTGTACCATTTCCTGTAGTTTGTCACAATACACTTTAGTGCCTCCAGAGGAGCACCACCTTGCACCAGTATCCCTATGTGTTTCATGTTTAGTATGTCTAGAGTTTCCAGAGGCATTAATAGGCACTGGGTATGCCATAGTGCCTCTAGTGGTGACTCAGTCTCATGGTAACCCACTTATGATAGGCAGGGGCGGTTCTGGCCCTATTGACGCCCTGGGCGAACTTCCCCTTGACCTCCCCCCACTCCCCCCTGCCCCATGCTGACCCCCCGTCCCCACAACACCTCCCCGCCCCACGCCGCCCCCCTGCCCTGCTGGCAGCTGTTGAATACAGCCACATACTGGAACGCTGAAGGAGGTGAGTTTAATTAGGGGCAATGTGGGCAACGGCGCCTCTCAAATAGATTGTGCCCTGGGCAGTCGCCCACATTGCCCATCGGTAGAACCGGCCCTGATGATATGTTAGATCTTGAGATCTGTGACAGTATGCTCAAGCTTTCTACAAAATGTCATGCCACAGATCTGGATCTTTGACATACATTTTTAAATGGAAGTCTGAGTCATGTTAGCTCAAGACAGTTTGTAAAATTCAGCAACAAAATAAAACACAGAACTATTAAACAAATCATTTACACCAAGGGTTTCCAAGTAAAGAGATACACAATTGTCACCTTGGATTTGTTTCAGTGTGAAACAAAGCACTCAGGCTGCTACTCAGTAAGCCCCAAGGTAGTGAGTGCTTATTTAGTTAGTATAATTAACTTATTAGCCTGATGATTTAGTTCCCATTTAACCAGTTAAGAAAATAAATTACAAACCTTGTTCATGGATAATCATAAGGTGCATGCTTTAATTAGTCCTGTTCATGCTATTGTACTGTTTTGTTTGGAACACACATGCACACATACGTATACCCTTCTTTTTATGATGCAATTTGTTATGGGACATCTGTTTTAGTTGACTCATTTCGCAGATTTGGTTCATTTTTTATTTAGTTAAAACTCTCTCTCTCTTTATCTTTATGGACTCAAATTAACAATGCATAGAAATCAGGATTTGTGCTTGTTTTATGCAAATCTTTCAGATCTGATATTAGATCAGTTAATGTTTTTTTTTCACTTAAAATTAAACATGACTGACTCACATTAAAAATGGTTTTGATGATGGCTCTTGCATGGGAAGACCCAAAAGCAAAATTAATACTGTATAAGGACAAGTGCATGGGAAAGGTAGGACAGCAGAGATCCTGTCAGTAACAGGAAACTACACCAAACAATGTTGGTAGTAAATGTAAAGGTCATTTCTAAATAAAGAAATAAATTATTTTTTGTGTGGAAGATTAAAGAAAAGTTTGCAATGAAATGTAAAAATATTATTAGCATTTACCATAAAAAATAAAGTGTGGTTCATTTATTTCATTATAAAATAATAATGACCATGTTCACTTACCAGCACAAACATCTCTTTCTCTTTACATTCCATAAAAAAACTTAGGAAGCTTTAGTTATTAGGAAATGCATATACTTTCTCTACAATAATTCTACTCATTATAAAAAACAATAATAGTCAAATCCCACTTTGTCCTGTATAAATACCATGAATGGGGAGATGCATATGATTCTGCTTCAATCCATGATTAATATGCTTTTTAATAATGTATCATGTTGTTGCATGGGTACAAAACACGTCTGAAATCATGTCAGTGATTCTTCTTCATGGAGGATCATTTATGGGGACTGACAACTATACTGGTAGGATTGTATCATAAGGCTGCGTTCTGTACTTATAACTGGATTTATGATGTGTGCGTATTATGTAATAGATAAGACAACATTTAGGGGAAGGTTCCATTATTTGATTTGCCCTAAGGAAATAGGTCAGCAAGCAGCCAAGCACATAATGAGGCCTTACCCTTAGAGCAGGTTAAAGTAAATAGTTTACATACAATCACAATAAAGCCCCCAACATGCTTTGGCATAAGAGAATAAGAGAATAATATGGCATTTATCCTACAGCATTCACTGTGGCATTAAAAAAGAAGATCTCAATACAAGCCATCAGAATTTTTTATACAAGTAGGTTACTACCAAGATCACTGCAGGCAGTAATTCACCAAAGGCTGAAACATTATTATATTCCACTATTTTTATATTTTATATAGTTTTTGTAATTACCAAGAAGAATTAAAAGGTTCCTTATCAGATAAAATAAATAATAAATGCTGGTAAATATTAGCAACATTTGACAGATACAATGTAACAATGTAATCACTATGATGATTCTAAGAAAACTATGCAAGAACCAGCTCATTATGAAAATCAAATATATTATTTTAGGAGTTAATAATCATTTTTTTACCTATGTTTGAATGTAGCGGGTGGCTTTTAACTGACTACTTTTAGCTTTCCAGGATTTCTGCTACATTGTGACCTTGGGTGATTTGGTGGAAATAAGGAAAATAACTGGATTGGATGATTTAACTTTTGGGGTCTGAGTGAAGCATAACTCATTATCAGTGAAATAGGAGCAGGTCAGTAATAGCAAAAGGGATAGATAGACAATATTTAAAGCAGGAAGTAGATGATAGTCTGAATAACTGGATCAGCAGATATAGGGGTAATTCAGCAAGGTGAGAACTCACCTTGCGATCCTTTGATTCACCGCGCCAAGACTGTTACGTGCTTGATTCTCTCCTACACGCGGACATCACCGAATGCTTTAAAGGTATTCCAGTCTCGGTGAGGTGACTCGAGTGGTCGCGAGGTGAGGTGAAGTACCTTTAAAGCATTAGGTGATGTCTGCGTGTAGGAGAGAAGCAAGCGCGTAACAGTCTCTGCGAGGTGAATCGAAGAATCGCAAGGTGAGTTCACACCTTGCTGAATTACCTCCATAGTCTCGATTAGACAAATTGCATATAGACAAATTTCAAGATGATAATTTTTTCCTTTGGCTGGGACAACCAGTCTCGCTATACTGTATGTATGCAGCATAACTTTAATCCTTTTTAAAGCTATTTGATGTTTATGTACTTTTGACAGTAGAAAACAATAGTACACATGGAAAATATGCTTCAGGCATGAAAGGAATAAAGCAAGGGAAGCAATATCAAAAATAAGTATTCCTGCCTGGGATATGTGACTGTAGGTGTGGAGGAGGGGGTAAATAGTATTTCTAATGGGCATACTCATGTCCATTCAGATGCAGAGATGTATAAATATAGAAAGCTAACTTAAACATTAAAATCTAAAAACGATTTGGGGATTAGTAGTACTTGCCTCTCGTTTAAACAGCCCTGCTCCCACAGCACTATGTACAGGCTCTTCCTGTACAGTGCCAATAAGGCCTTCCTCCCAAGTGACATCACTCACTATTCAGATAGCATGTCTTGTCTAGAATCCCTTCCTTTCTCCTTACATAAAAAGCCTGTTCCTAACACTGAGCATGTGCAAATGAATGCTGTCCGACTGCCTCTTCGAATCGGCTGTTTAGAAAGGAAGTTAGGGAAAGGAGGGGGAGTGGCTACACACAGCAGGGAAATCGTTCAGAGAGAAAGAGCAGTTACAGGGGAATATTGAGCCCTGCTGAATTAAGAGGTGAGTCAGGAGTTTCTTAATCGCTATATTGCTTGATAATAGGTAAATGGGGCTTTCTTTATAGACAGGGATTTCATACCCTTTAAGTAAACAAACACCCATCTAGTCTATTGTTTCCTACAGAGCATTAGTGAATACGTATTGTGAGGTTATGAAGGAGTTAATACTGGACGGACGCTATGTTTCCATAAAATATCGCCATTTTGGAAGGTACATGTCTTAGCCAGCTAAGACATGAGGAAAATCCTGGTGCAAATGGGTTTTCAGCAAGTAGTGCTGGAAACAGTTTATTTAAAAATGTCTGGGTGGATTTTCTTGGAATGGGTGACAGGTTTGGTAGAGGGGCCACCCATTCCACCTTCCCTCCACTCCAGGTTTTGTAGCTTGTGATCCAGACAAATCAGGTGCTGGGAGCCACTGATTAGAAGGCCTATAAGTCTGCTGGATTAGCAGACAATCAGGAGGCAGAACGCAGCTAAGAAAGCTGGAAGGCTGTGAGCCTCAGAGAGATTAAGTTACCTGGAAGGTAACTTGTAATTTATGGACTAAAAAGGTTGATGTCGTTTTCTGCCAAGCCAGGCTGGATTTATGTTTCTTTATTTTTGTCTTTTGTTGGACTTGTTTCTGTAAATAAACCCCTTTTCTTAACTAAGAAACCAATTGGATATTCGTTCTTGATAAAAACTACTGCAACAAGTGAGTGGAAATCCCTACAGTATTCACAGAGTGCCTCAGAAATCCTAATTTTGCTGTAAACAACATAAACCAAGAAAATTCATGAATTCAGCTTGAAAGATTACCTTTCTAAAAGTACTGAATAAGAATAACTGCTGTGCCAATCCAAGTATCAATTTCATTTTTCTGCTGTTACTTGTGCCTTAAGCCGTGGCTGCGAGCCACTCGCCATGCATGTTTCTCATAACCAGTATATACTGTATATATCCAGTAAAAAACACAGAATGCTATTAAGTAGGCTAAATGGTTGAAACATGGTAAATTACCAGAAAAACTTTTTTCTACTACTTTTCCAGATATCTCACTTACATGCCAGTGAACAGCAGACTAATTTACTATAATAATAATACTAGTATGATTAGTGTCTCTCTGAGTGATTATCACACAATATATATATTTGCATACATACATTATATAAACATTTACAACGTGCATTAATTGCCACTATTTTATGAAAATACCTTACTGTATGGCATAATGTGTTAATGTCATTAAGGCTGTATCATTCTAATTTACTTTCTTGGAGTAACTGGTACAACACTTGGCTAATAAATGTGAGGAGGGCAACACTATTAATGTGGCAATTTATGGTGGGTTTTAGTTAAACAAACAATACTTAGCAGAAGGTACACAGACATGCTCTAGAATTTGTGGTATATATAGCATGTCTGTTATGCAGAATTATTTACTTTATACCAAACAGTAAAAGCCAGAAGTGAAACTAGTCTTTTAAAATGTGGCCATAACTGCAAGTCGATATGGTGGGTTAAATTAGGAGTGTGTGTTTAATATTATCAGATTATGTTCTCAAATGAAGTCTTTACTGGGTAATTTATCCACTGTGCATGCTGTCCTACATAAGTGAATTTTATGCACTTAGTAAATTACTCAAGTGGTAATATGGGCATATTCTAATCAGTGACACTCAAAAGTAATAAATAAAAGGGGAGTTACACCAAAAATGAAAATACCTCAAAATGCATTTATTTTTACTAGATATTAAAACAAATGCATATATAAATTTGAAATTGCATGTATAAGGTGTGATATTTAGTTATACAATATGGGCTTTCTGGGACACTTCCTAAACATATAGGGGGGGTTATTCACTAAGGTGCGAATTCGACTGTCGAATTTGCAAACAGCGGATTCCCACAGTAAATCTGCTACAATGTCCCCATTGTAAAGTCGCAACAATTTTTTAAAGTTAAGATTGCAACAATTTTCCCATAGTAAAGTTGCAACTGCGACAATATTCTTATTATAAATACGTGACTGCAACAGTAGCAGCCTATTGCAACTGTCTTTATCTGGCGAATTCGCACCTATACGCAACAATTCGGACTTTAGTGAATAACCCCCATAGTATCTAAGGCAGGGGTGTCCCAGGGGCCAAATCTGGCTTGCAGTATAATTATATTTGGTGAGAAAATACCAAATGTCTGCTAGAGCTGGCCCACCAGTAGACAGCGCATGCACTGCTAATATTACAAATCCCAGAATTCTCTGCTGGCGTGTTGGTACAGGACCCATAAGACTCTCCTCCTCTGTTGACATTAATTTGTAACCTTATGCTACCAGTCACATCAGGGTACCCCTCCAAAAAATGGACAAATGAAAGGTGGAAAACAGAAGCTATCAAGAAGAGTATGAAGCAGAATATCTGTTTACAAATGTAAAGGACAGGTCTGTATGAAAAGGTTCATCATTATATCTGGCGAGAAGGAAAAACATAATCAATTGTAGACATTTTTTCAATAGATAAAAAGGTTGAAGGCCTTAAATACAGCATTTTTTTTACAAACTCTATATTTAAATAACTTCCTTACAGATCCAAACTGGATTTTAATTTTAATTTTGGAATTGTTGATCCTTTAAAGGTACTTTTATATAATGTGCATATATTTGTACTCTTTCTCCAAAACCACATCCATGTTGATTGTGTGATGTGTGATTGTGTTGATTGGCAATTCAATGGAAAAAGGGTTTTGTTTGGCTGTTGTCTTTTCTAGCATTTATATATATATATATATATATATATATTTACATATATTTAAAAGGTGGTATATCAATATACATGTATTAGAGCCATATTAAGGGCATAGACAAAGTAAGTGAGGGTAAGCACAAACAAGGGACTCATTTGGTTAATAACAAATATGTGGTATTTTCTTCAGACGAGAATTGTACCTGAGGGAAATAATTAGATCCCATCCTAACATATCATTTTTTAAATGTTTCTGAGTTCATTCATGTTAAAAGGAAACAGTGACTCTTTTATCATTAGACTAAACTGAAACCCTGTCTTCTCTGTCAGGAGATAACTTAAATAAATGGGTGTCCTTGTTAGGACTGTCCTCCAAGAGCATAGTCACAGACCCTGAGTGGGATTATTTATCAGTATTAACCTGCAGCCAGATACTGACAAGGCAATTTTACAAAAGATTTAACCCAACTGCTTTTCATCCTTTGCAAATCAGATGTCTGATAAAAGAGAAGTAACATATAGATCAATTATATTTCAATATAACAAGCACAGGTAGTTGTATTTATTAAGCATTTCCATCTTTAATTAATTTATTACTTTCTACTGCTAGATTTTTTAAAAGCCTATACAAAAATGAATTTGTGGATAACTAGTAATTCTAAGGATATACTTCTACTGTCTATGAAGAGAACTGAAATTAAGTTCAGTTTGAGGTCAGGGGTGATTAGAGGACAAGTGATCAGTTTTATGTCATCCACTACAGGTCCAGAGCATATGTATGTTCTCAGATTAACACTGCCCTTTATGTTAAAGGGATATCTATCCAAACAGCATACCAATAAAATACATATGCTGCTCAGTTACTTAGCATTTGGTTGCATAGAAACCAAAGTGATGTGTAAAATATTCACATCACACACACAGTCCACAGTTAGAGATAAATAGATGAAGAATGTAAATTGACTATTGATTGAATACTTTGTTACTGCACTTGTTCCAATATTTCACCTATGGTAGTAAAAATAAGCCCTGATATTGAAAATTCTTTAAAAGCAGAAGGTATAACATCTACTATAACAAGATAGCATACTATACAACAGTAGTTTAAAGCAGACTACAGATCACTAAAGCCCCCTCCCCCAAAAGCAAGAGCTGCTCAGTTATTTGGTGGGAAGGGCAACCTAAGGGACAAAGCATCACACCTTACTCAAATGATGAACAATGAGATTGGCAGAAAATTAGCTGTACAAAGCTGTACATATATCAGGAGACTACAAAATAGAGAACCTCTCCTAAAGCACAACCAGAGTCTTCAAACATATAAATAAGATAAATATAACAAAGGGGTAACAACATATTGTTTGTATTAAAACAGATAGCTTGGGGACCAATACTGCCCTTTCTGGTGTGAAAGCCTTCTCTCTTTCTGCTCCATGCATATGGAATTCTCCCTCTCCACTTTTAAAACTTAAAAAAAAAAAAGCTTAGCCCCCTTTTAAAACCAAACTAAAATGCTTCCTTACGGAGCACTAGCACTGTTTTTTGTAAATATTACATTGAATCCTTAATTAACTATTTATGCTTATTATTCATATATATATACTGTATATTTACTTATTAATAGCCCACTGTCCCAGTTGTTACAGCACTTGTTACCCTTCTATTTGTGCATGTAAGTCTTCCTCCCACTTAGATTGCAAGCTCTACGGAGCAGGGACCTCCATCCTCTTGTGTCAATCACAACCTGGCACTTAAAGTGATTTCCCCCTTGGAAGTTACCCACTTGTAATGTGTAATGCACTTTTCCCATGTCTGTATTATTATTTATTCTTATATAGCACTACTATTTTACACAGCGCTTTACAGAGATTCATCATTCACTTCAGTCCCTGCCCCATGGAGCTTACAATCTAGTTTCCCTATTATGTCACACACACACAGATGTATGTTTTCGTACTTGCAATGCTGAATTGTACAGGGCTGCATAAATTTGTGGTGCTTTAGAAATAAAATTATTCATACATCAAAGAAGCACTATTTGATAACCTAATTTCACTTAAAACCATATTACACACTTGGCAAGAGAAATATTGCACTTGGAAAATGGGCTAACTGTTATGCTGACAGGGCTTCTACCAAAACCACAAGTAACAAAATGCGAAAAGACGCCTTCATGTCTGTACAATCTCAGTGCCTCTCTCTTCCCTGACTCTCTGATGTCACAAGGAGGCCGGGTTGTGTCCCTCCTCCCTCACTCTGATTGGCTGCTGAGCTGCTTAAATACCAAGCCGAATAAGCATTTGGCATCTGTTAGTTTCTGGGTGGAAGAGGGTTTACAGGGCTTTAGAGAGGGCATTAATTAGGCAGGTTTAGAGTTATTGTTTCAGGCAGAGTCGCTGTAGTGGGCTCAAGCAGTCCCCTTTGAAACTCATGTCTTTACTGGCATCATGTGTCAGAGTCCAGTGTTTGAAATAAGCACCAGACTCTGGGATTACAGTCTTCCTATCTGCTCTTCAGTAACAAGCTTCAGGCATGCTTTTCATTAGGATCAATTAAAGTGATACAGACCATATTCTTGATGTTTTGCAAATTATTGACATGCAATAATTAATCATCCAATTCTAAACACTGAGTGTGTGCTGGTGCAGAGGCATGTTTTACACAAAGGACGATTAAAGTGCCACACACTCATTTTTGGATTCTTTAAAAACTATGCAATACTTAATTACTTAAATCATAATATTGAGTGTGTGCAGGTGCATAACCTCTTACTATTTAAAGTGATATACACTTTTTGAAGTAATCTGTCTCACGTACTGTGATGCATCATATTTTATTCAAATATAAACCTTTGGATACATCTCATTTTGGATTATTTTCATTAACCCTTCCTAACCACCATCTTTCCAATAGAGTAAATCTTACCTTGATAAAACTCCCTAGTAGGAGTGAAATGTTTGTTGGTTTTCATTATGGAAGGGGGACATACTTTGTTTTCTTCCTTCATTTACTCTTCTGGTCATACTACTAGGCTTAGTGGTTCATAGTATTTTAAACTTATTTATTTGATATTTATTGACACATTTTTAACTCATAACTAATAAAAGTTATATTTTAACTGACATAATAGAATCACTGATCAGATAAATGTGAGGGTACTGCTTTGTCCCTTCCTCCCTTTCCCTTGGTTCATTAGTTTAATTTATCCTATCTACCTGGCACCTTATCTTTCGTACCTGTTTTCATGTTTAAGGATTAGTAGCAGTGTGATATCCCTGGTCCCCTTTCCAATTCAAATGTAATTTGTTAAATTTTTAGTTCTTCTTTAACATTGTTTGCTGTTATCCAGTAAAACAGAAGTTCTGTTCATCAAATTTGACATACTTTAAATGACTTAAAACAATACTAAGCACTGCCTTGCAGCGCTTGGTCCCGGGTTCAATTCCACCCTGGAATTCATCTTGTGTGGATTTTCTCTGGGGGCTCCGGTTTCCTCCCACAATTCAAAAACATACTAAATAGGTGTGTGTGACTGAATAAAAATTAGACTGTAAGCTCCACGGGGCAGGGAATGATGAATCTCTGTAAAGTGCTGCGCAATATATCACCCCTATATAAATGAATAAATACAAAATGGTCTACCTCTTAGACTCTTTAAAACTACATTTCCAAAAATGCATAGGGTAAAATTCCCATCCCACAACAGTCAAATAAATAGACAGATCACCTTCTACATGACAGAAATAAAGTGTGATGATGGGGGGGAAAAATTAACTTATAGGTGATTTTCAAATATCTTCAGCATGTGAAAAGGACCCACACGGGTCAGAATCAATTTTATTCTGGGTGAGAGCCCATTGAACAAAAAAAAATTAAAGCCACTTATACAGTATATGACAACATTATTTTAATACATAAACAAAATGGTAGTGGAAGAAAGGGTCCAAAAGCAGCAGCCACTGCAAACCCTTTATTGGGTGAATAATTACACACATGATGTTCCGGGCGAGTGCCCTTTATCGACCAAAGTATGTTGTTTATATACTGCTATACGAGAGTGCACACGGCACCCTTGGAAGTGAAAAGGCCAGAAACATTATTCCAGTTGCAACACCTTTTTTTTTTTTTTTTACTACGTTTGAACATTATTTTAATGAATTTAAAAATATATGAAAACTTATTTAATGCACAGCGGAAATGGCTATACACCAATATAATGACAACATATTCACATACAGGATTGCATGATATACTTTCAGCTAAAAAGTATAGCTATAACTTGCAAGTTAACAGTGATCCTGCTATAGAAAACTGTGCAGTAAAGAAAACTGTGCAGTAAAACCTGCATCGAGTTGAAATGCTGTTATTAGCAGTAACTTTATAATAATGAACTTTTCATATAATTTAACACACACAAACTCTGATTAAATAAGGCTTGCATGTGAAGCCATGTATCTTCATGGCATGGTATTATTTCTGAGATTTCTTCCAACAGAACAGGCTCTGATGCTATGCGTTTCAGGTGCAGCTGAAAAGATAAGAGAAAACAGTTTAGAGACATCTATTCAAACAATCACTACAATGTGGATTAAAGGAACACACCAGCGTGCATGTCATCCTCCCTTGATGACGTGCACACTCTCCCATGTGACTAATAGGAAATGCCGACAGGGGCTTCACAGGGAGAGCAGCTGCAGAGGAGAGCACACCTCAGATGGACTACCTGAACTGGATGCCGTACAGTCGCTGGCACAAAAAGAAGACTGCAACAAGGAAGTGCTAGACAGCACTTGTTTACAAGTAAGAAAATGTAAAAAAAAAAAAAAAAAAACGCATTTACTAAATGTTAGTAATTAGTATAAATTAGCAAATGTGTTTTCTTTAATTTTGGCCGAAGTGTTCCTTTAAAGGGCAAACATTAACCTCTTCCCCCTACAAAAAAAAAACAAATCAAGAAAAACAAACTTCCTTTCTCCTGCACATGGGGAGAAATGCTATCATTCCTTATAACACGATACCCTAATGAAAATAATTCCCTGCTTCCCTGAGGTGTTCAATTTTCATACCCCAAAACTCAGCATGAAAGGGGTTAATTTAACACCTTCATACTTTCCCACTGCTTCCTAAATCAATTAGTGCAAGTCCCTTAGAGTTAATCAGTCAGTAGGTAGATACTACTACCCTGTTATATGGACAATTACCTTTAGGAACAAAGCAAGATATGCTTGGGTCAGTTCAAAATCCTTTTTGGTATCAAGCATGCTTCTGATCATTTTCAAAAAGCTTTGCATTAAGTCTACTGAGCCTCCGTTGTCAGGATCCAGATTTCGTAGTTCAGTGTCAATATTGGAAGGTCCCAATTCCTTTATTGTTTTCAATGGAATGCCATCTGCAGATAAATAGACATAATGAAACATTTGGATAAATTCCCCTCAGCACAACATTTGATTAAAGTAACCTTGCAGTGGGAAGACCACGCTGTTTCCATGGGTAGTACAAATGTAGTCTAAGCCTAATTCCAAAAGCATTTTTCTCAGAAGTACAGTTAAAAGGGAAATTCTCCTTGCTTCCTTTAAGTTCTGTCAGCAGATTCCAGGTTGGGGGGGAAGATCCATACGGGGGGTGTCTAGGCAATATTTAGATGTATACATGTTTAAAATCTTTAACTGACAGACTAAGAAAGAGCTTCTTCCCTGATTCCACCATCAGGCTAAACTTTTCCCTTACAACACAATAGTTTTTCATGCCCTTCTCCCCTTTCTTCGCCTCCCCCCCTTCTCTTCTTCTCCTCCCTCTACTTTTACTCTCTCACTCCTTGGACCATATCTAATCCCACCCACTCCTGGTAACTATTCCATGCACCTATCTATCGTAGCTATAGCTAGTGCACAATATATGTCTCAACACTGTATATTGCTATTATTATTTTATTACTTACTATTTATGTATTTAAATTATTAATATATACCATAATACTATAATATTAATTGAATCACTGCTACTGCCACTCTACATACAGATATTGGTGTATAGTTATTTCTCTTTTTAATCTCTGACGCAGATGTAATTTCACTGATATGTATGTCTGTACTATCCAGTGACAAAATAAATAATCTAATCTAATCTATTTAACTAGAAAAGCGGTAATTAAAGCTTTCATGAGATACCATTGAACAATGCTCGGTTAGCAAGTGAATGTACTCCTTTTAATTGTAGATCAGAGGCTATTGCTATTAAAATTAGGCTCATGCCACACTGCACTTCCCATGGGCTTACAAATGACTGCCCCCAACAGGTAGATATTTAAACTACCTTTGAGTTCTGCTAAAGGTAAATTTGGACAATTACTCTAGATCAGTGGTTCTCAATTATTTTCTGTCATGCCCCCCTAGGAAGAAGAAAACATTTT
>WMED01014101.1:0-14151 GCA_019650415.1 Pipa parva | reverse complement strand
TGGCTTATCTTTGCTCGATATTATGAGTGATCACAGTACAATTTTTGCAAAATCATCGGATCATCTATAACACCCGATATTTGTAATAATCGTACCGATTTCAACTTTTCTCGATATTATCGCTCAACACTAGTTATTACTAAATTCTTAGCACAATATCTTGTTAGAACATACACATTGCTAAATTACTCTTTACACATAAACATTATAGAAAATGGAATACTACTATTTCCATATTCCTATAATTTTTTAGCACATTTTTATGTTTTTACGATTGTTGTGCTTTTTATATGTTTGATAACGTTTGTACTTCAAGGTATGTGAAGGAGTTGCTCTGAAGGGAACATCTAAGTGTTCCAAATTATAGACTAGTCGAGGTTTGCATTATTATCTCACAGTTTTGTTGATTTTGCCTCAATGCAGTTGACTCCAAACAATATTTATCTTTCTTTAAGTTCTTGTTTTATCTGCTCTGTCTGCCCCCTATTTCCCTGTTTTTCTCCTTTCTGTAAAATGTTTGTTTAGCACACCATATTTTAAATGTGATAATTTTAAGACATTTCTGAAAATCAGTTTCTCACACTGATGAATCACAGGGCTATTGTCTGCACAGAAGTAAAATAGATTTAGGGGTTTATTGACTAAAGTGAGAATTCGACTGTCGAATTCCCAAACAGTGGATTTCCATAGCAAACCCGTGACTGCAACAATTTTAATGTTTCAACCATAACAATATTCCCATTTTGAAGTTGACAGTAGAAGTCTATTGCAACCGTCTTTAGTTGGCAAATTCACACCTTTATGCAACAATTCGGACTTGTATCAATAAACCCCTTATTTTTTCTTCTGACCTCATGATCTACACTAGAATAGTCATGATGTTAACAGGCCAATATCTTTTAAAAACAAATAGCTTCCCAATAGCAGTGTATCAATAGTCAAATCTTTCAAAAACAACTAATAATAGTCAAAATTAGAAAAACTAGTAAACAGACATTAAAATAGGAAATTATTTTTTACTCAACAAAAAAAATCAGACTTGCAATTAATCTATTTAGAAGAACAATATTAAATATTAACACCAAGATACCTGTAATGCTTTAATCTGGAAATCCCACAAAGCTTTTATTAATTATTTTATTATCAAGCTGTGAAAAAATTATTCAGGGCTAAATATAAATACAAAAATTCTTAAGGATTTATATACAGAATACATTTAAAAACAAAACAAAATCAACAGCCACTACATCATATTTGTGTCATAATTATATTTGAAATACATATTTATATATAAAATATATTATATTGATATATAATTTAATAAAGAAAAAATATAGGTATTAATATATGTATTTTAGTACTTCCTTGATAAGCTTTCACATCATAAAATAACTAATTAGAACAATTATTTATAGGGTTAAGAGGGGAACAGCAAACTAGCAAAGCTAAAAAAATAGCAATGAAATAGTTCTACAAGTCACCGGATTTTAGGGCATCATTGACTAAAGTCTGAGTAGTCTCATAGAACTCTGAATTCACATCTCTTCACTTCTTCCAAATGTTTGCTAAACTTTGCAAAGTGGTGAATACGTGACCAAATCAGGCATCTACAATAGTTACAAACTTACAGAGCTCTTTGCATTAGTCTGCGTGTCCGTGCACAGGTATTTCTACTATTGACTAAACTGTGGAGTGTGTCAAAGGAGCACAGGCCAGGTTCATACATGGGTGAGCTAGAATGGAATAACATACACCCAGGATCATCAAAGAAATCCTATAATCAGGCACCTGCATTAGCGTCAAATCAACATAAAGAGGTGCCTAGGCAGGAACACGTCCATGTGTCTGCTACGTCACCATTAAGCAAAGATACCCATGGAGGTTTGCACACCAAAAGACCCAGCCTACAGGGACCACTATGCTAGTGGAAAGATGGCAACTGCAACAGACGCTGATGTGGAATGGAGGAAACGGGCTGCGGGTGAGTATTCCTCCTAACATATGGTGAATTTGAGGTTGAAATAGTTTTCTAGTAAAGTGTGAAACATAAGTTCAGCTATGATTGCTTAATGTTGCTTTAATAAATATAATAATGGGTTAAACATAATAAACTGTGAAATAGCTGTGATAACAAATATAGCATCTGGTACCCCATGCCCAACTTCCCTTACCAGCTGCTCTAACCGCTTCCTTAGTCTTATGTCTGATTATAACCATAAGGAAAGTACCTAAAGTTTAATTATATTTATAGTTTATTATTTTAGGATCATGAATAATAATGTTTGACACCCATATAATGAGTACTAACCAATCAACGAATATACTAATGATCACAGCCAATCATAAATGGTATATCCTAATACAGTGGTTTAAGTGTTTTTGAATTGCTAATAAATAAACATGACTTCTTCATTTCTCTACACAATATCCTAGAGGAGTCTCAAATACTGAACTTGGTGTCAGTGTGAGTTTCTTATATACTTCTGCAGAAGTAGGGCGCTATCCCTTCAAGGTTACACAAATTTGGATACCGTTATTTATAGCATACAGGAAATTATTCTGAACTGCACATTTCCTTTTCAGTGAGGATGATATTACTGCCCTTTACTTGTTGAATTTGCCTTTCATGACTTCTCGTCCTACTTCTATCCACCTGACTACACCATACTATGCATCGGACACTGTTTATTGGTGTCCACTTGTTTAAGTGTATTCTCCGCTTCACTAATTAGAAGTGGGTTCACCCTTTAGTCAAAGAAGTGCTATGAGTAAAAAACATAGAAATTATACAATAAAATGTTAAATATCTTATAGGAATGGAGCTTTGAGAGTAGTGGGGTATATTTGGTGGAAAATTCCTTAAGTACGTAAGTTACCGACACAGTCACCAGTTGTAATCTACAAAAGCCTACTGTATGACAATTTTTCTATCATTTTTTCTTGCTTTGTAAATACAAAATGGAAAAAGACTGTCAGGATACTACTAGAAACTGGACCAAAATCCAAATAACCAGCCAAGGTCAGTAACAGAAAAACAACAAACTAGAGTTTCAGAGGCAGTTCAGAAAAGGAAAACCAGCCTGGGCAAAGACTACAGGAAATGACCTCATATTTATAGGTCTGGCTAATGAAAAACAGGAAGTAACTGTGCAGCCAGAACCAGCCCCAAACTACTGAACGCTTCCCCCAGAAAACACAGGCTCACAGAGCAAAAGCTTGATTGAAGTAGTAGTAATGCTGCTGACTGGTGTGAACCAGGCTATCAATTTAACTCTGCCCAGGGACACAGCCTGACCAATGAGAGGGTTTCTAAACAAAGACAAAGTTTGACCTAAAAAAAGAGAAAGTTTGTTTTGGTCACTGACGACAAGGAGAAAAAGGCAAATATTTTGATTGTCCTTTCCAGCCCTGTGTAGACCTGTGCAAAAAATGGAGTTGGAAAATTGCATTAATACAGATGGGCCAGCATGGCTTACTGTGTATTTGATCAAAAAATGTAAGACAAATTAAATGGGTTTGAAGACACTGGTATAAGCCAAATATGGCACCTATCTATAGAATCTATAAATAGATTCTATACAGGTATATATAGGTGATATAAAAAGATGTTATTAGTGATGGATTTATTGAAATCCAAACAAATCTATTCTCCTTCTGTGATGAGGTAAGTAGAAACTTGATTAGAGGAGTGGCTGAGGTATGATATGTATCCATTCCAAATGGGGACTCTGGCAGTTGTTGGGTAAGCCAATTTGCTTAGCTACACACAGGATGGCTGGTATTGAGCATACAGTCTAGTCTTTGACTTTAGCTCCCCATTTAATTAGTTTTATTTCATTTGGAAAAATAAATTCTCTCACATGTAGCGGCAATTAATTACTGAACCTTAGTTTTTCCTTTGCCTGTCTCTCACTCTTTACACAAATTATACCCATATCTACATTTTATGCCACTCACTTGCATTGCCATCAGCAGTTTTATTACAATCAGTGGCTACACTACTCTAAGAGATTTTGAGGTTACCCAAACACAACAGTCAGATAAGGCAAACTGTGTGATGCTGCTATTATATATTCATATAAATAAAATAAGAATGCAGTCAGGTTGTCATCACAAGAAGATGTTGGCAAGAGATTAATTAAAAAAAATCTTTGTATAAATGAATACAAATTACACACCCTGTGTTCGCGGTGTAAATGGCCAGGGGGCTTGTTTTGCAATAAATACCTGTAGATAAACCTCTGCAGACAGACAGTTTTATGAGCCAGACATAAAGCCTTTTTTTTAGAAAAACATAAAGACGTGGATGTGGAAGATGTAAATTTTTTTAGAAATTCAATAGTGTGGGAGTAAAATGCTGCCAAAATAAACTAATAACACTAATATTTATTATTAATAGCCTATTTTACAGAATTCTGTTTTTTTTTAGTGAACTCTTTACAGATGTTTTCAATAAAATGACCTATTTGAATATGTATATATAGTATTTTTTCCTTTATGTGTTTAATATTTATTCTTTAGTCACACTATACACCAAGGTTTTGAAAAAATTGGAAAAGTTAACTATCAGATATGACAGTGTGGGATCATAGGGAACATATATCCAAGTTGATCACAATATAACTTGTTGTAAAAGCAGTTATTCAGTACACAGTAGATAAAAAAAAACCTGAAAAATGTGGGCTTCGCAGCTGGCTGCTCCTAGGTCATGGGGGAGACCCACTGTGGCAGCTGATGAATCTCTGGGAGTAACTGATAGCAGAATCTTAAACAGCTGATTTAGAATTTGGAAGCAGGCAAGATACATAATTAGCTGTAAACAGGACTGGATATTGCCAGAATCAGAAAACAGACAGGGAGCTAGAACTATTCTAGAAAACCAAACAGAGGCAACAGCTGGGGACTGGATATCAGGACCAAAGCTGGAGACACTGCAGAACAGAATCAGGATCTTGGTACAATCTGAAAAAAAGAATTAGAGATCTTACATAAATGATTATTCTTTCTTATAGTGAAGTATCTAAAAGGCAGAAGCCAGATAAATTCCTTGTGGAGGCAATGTCTGACTGAGTCTGGCAGCTTTATATAAGTAAGCACTAGCTGCAACTGATTGACAGGCAGATTCATTGGTTGGATGAAACTTGATCCTCATAAGTGGCAGGCAAAGGAGTTCAGGAGTGTTTTTTGCCTCCCAGGATGATTTTTACCAAAACAGTAATCAAGCCTCTGTAGCCAATGTACCTCTATAGCCTATCTGGATAATCACTGCCTTTAAACTGGGTGTGAAATCTGTGTTTAGTACCTCATGATTAACCTTGGGCTCCTGCTATGAAAATCTTCAGGGAAAACATTAAACATTGGATAGCGATCACTACGAGGAGGATGTACATCTAACCATCTGAGAGCTCACCTTTACTTAATCATGGTGGAGAAATAACCCTTCCTAACCTTTCCTAATTTTAGTGCAAACTACTGCATCTAAAGCAACTGCTGCCCTGTCCAGCTCACTACCATCTAGGGCTAGTTTCTCAACATCCTATTCCTTTGATGAGTCCTTGGAGATATCATTCCTTCCTTCCTGTTCAGTAGGAACAAAAGGGCTCTTGTGGGGTTAACCTAGTGGGTTATGTTCCTACCTCGTACCTTTTGGTTAACTCTTCTGATAATCTCCTTGCTAACACACTAACAAATTGTGGTCTAGCAAGTCAGGACTAAACTCTCTCTCTGAATTTTGTAGGTTTTGTGCTTCCAGCAAGATCATTTTGAATGGCCAGATGATTTGTAAAGGTTTTTTAAATTTTGGCTAGATAAGTCAGCTTAGAGTAAAATCTATGGAAAGGTAATAATCCACATTAACATGATAATATGGTGACAATAATAAATATATCATCATTAATGTTACAAAGAAATAAAATATTATAGTAATAACCATTAAGTAACGATGCATTACAAAAATGAATGGTAAAAAGCATACATACATTTTAAGAATTTTAAATTAAGTCCTCACCCAACTTCTTTCTCTGTTGAATTAGAGACCAATTTTACAGTTTAGGACAGTCGTGGATTTATGGAGCGCTTCTCACCACTGTACGGGTAATTTGACTCTTCATCAAGTTTTGTAGTCTGTTGTATAGTGAATTCGATAAGGTGAATTGTGTTCGATTCGCCAGTTTTACTTCACCAGAATAAAGTGGAGAATTAAGAGGCTAAAACTAGGGCTCCTACTGTCTGTCTGACTATGACACACTACGCAAGAGTTGGCTACTGATGCACTCGCATCTTTCACTATGGGAATCCTCTGCTTAGTGAATAAGGAATAGAGAATAAGAGCATAGCAATCTGAAGTGATGAGAATTTATTTAGTTGAATAAGCCCTGTACACCAATTTGCTTCATTGCTGTGAAAATATACTAAATACTGAATATGCTGAACTGACTTTGCTACACTACAGTTGAAGTCACTCTTTGATTAAAATGCCCCCTTTTCACCCTCTCTCCCCTTCAGTTGTTCTTACTATCTTTTAATCTCTCTCCTCTACCATTCTCTATTTAAAGACTTCCATCCCCATTCTTAATCTCTACTTAATGGACTCCAGGCTTACTCTCTTTTAACCTCCTTAGCTCATTTTTAATATCCCACCTCTATTTTTTCCTTTTTTCACCTCATTTAGGGGGTCATTCATTAAAGGGCGACCTGTTGCGTAAATGCATGAATTCACATTCTTTTGCAAATTCCCTAACCCAACTTATTCACCAAACTCTGCGATGTGACAAATTTGCAACCAATTCTGATACTTACTTCGGACTTACGGAGCTCTTCGCATCAATTTACATGCGTGTGCACAGGTAATTACGCTATTCAGCATGCAACGGAGTATGCCGAAGGAGCATATTCTACGAGGTGTATTGCTGTGAATTCACCTGTTTGCCTTTATCAGATCAGAGTAACGAATTGAGGGGTTGATGGCAGGGTTCCAGTGTTGTGTAAGGCAAATATTCATTCAAAAGTAACAATGGCGACTGCAACTAAATTAGTCTACTACTAAACATGAATTAGGCACAAGGTGGCAGCTAAAAATAAGTATTTTTCATTTATATACAGTTAGTAGAAGATGATGAGACTGACGTCACTGCCCTTCACTTGTCAAATTCGCCTCACTTCTCTTGACTTCTCATCCTATTATTGAGAGACTGACTGTACCACACTATGTATACAACCGCGTCTGTCACCTGCCACTGCTTCCTGAATAAGAAGTGAATTTGCATCTTTCTGATCGCAGTGATGCGAACAGACACAAAGTCACTATGCTAGGGGAATTTGCACTTTAATGAATGACCCCCTTAATCTCTTCCTCCCTTAAAACCTTTTTGCTCATCTGTTGAATGCTGGCTGCCTGGTAATGTGGATATAAGCAACAATACCTGGAAGTAAAAGCATCCTGACTAAATAGTGAAGAAATTGTTTGCACTCAATAGGTGTTCTCAGATTTCTAGGTATACAGCCAGACAATTGTGGATATATCAGAGCTATTATCATGCTTGATGATATATGACTGACATCTTACAACCTTGAGCCAGGAACATGTCATTGATGCATGTCTAGCATATAAAGTCTTCAAATCCACTAATAAAAAGCTGCATAAGTTATACATTGAGACCCATTCTGGTCTACAAAGCTCACTGCTGAATACAGATCTGTTAGAAAGTGCAGTGGATTATGTACATAAATTGGGAAGTATCTACCTAAGAAGAGAATAATGAGTGATTTATTTGTTAAGTTTTAAATGGTGTGGATGGTTTCTGCTAAGAAAATGTGTTGTATACTTTTAGAAAATAAACTCAGCATAGACTTTAATAGAGAACAAACTATTGTTTTCTTCTGCAAGTCTGAATTGGCAGCAAGATTATTGGGTGGTTTTGTTTTGCCTACTTCTGGATCAGCATGAATTACAAAGTGTGAACTTGATGGATTTATGCCTTTTTCCAGCCTTGCCTATTATGTTGTTATGTACATGAATTTATTATGTTATGTATCACATTCTGTTTAAAGATTAGATGCTGCCAGAGGTGGTGTCCCAACTAGAAATGAGTGAAATGGCACTGAAAATCTTGTTTGAATCATTTCATAACTGTAAACCAATTACTTGACTGTTTCAAAACATGTTAACGTGGTTCTGAAGCATTTCAAAATTCAGATTCCCAAAATAAGTGCTCAAATAATCTCTGGAGGGATTATCGAATACAGACACGCTGTTCTAGAAAACAAATGGAGGAAGGGAAGTTAGAGCATGGTATGCACTCATTTTTTAACTTTAGAAATCATAAATTGGTCAAAAACTAAATCATGAAAAGCCGAAGTGTCACAAAAAGATGTGAATTCGCATTTAGGGGGTTATTGACTAAAGTGAGAATTCGACTGTTAAACTCTCAAACAGCTGATTTTCCAGCAAACCATGTCCACAACAATAGTAAAGTTGCAATTGCGACAATACTCCCATTGCAAAGTTGTGACTGCAACAATGTTCCCATAATGAAGTTATGACTGCGACAGCAGCCATCTATTTGGTAGTGTGCGACCATTGGTACCTGATGAATTCAAACCTTTATGCAACAATCGGACTTTAGTTAATAACCCCCCTACTCCTATGACAAACATCAGAGTCTGTCGCAGTAGTGAGTTTGACAAGGCATATTGTGTTACATTCTGCAGGTTTAATTAGGTGGCTGATGGCAGGGCTCCTACTGTCTGACTGACTGTGCCATACAAGAGATGGCTACTGATGTAGTTGTGCTATGGGAATCCTCTGTTTAGTGAATAAGGAGTAGAGAATCTAAGTGTAGCAACCAAAGTGGTAAGAATTCACTTTGACAGTCAAATTTTCACTTGATGAATAAGTCCTTTGCACTGCAATAAAAACCTTGTTCTGATGTATTTGCATCCTATGTGGTGGTCCTATGAACATTTATGGACTGTAAATCTCACACATCCTGAGTTGTTGGATAGAGTTTAACAGACAGATCTGCCAGTCAAAGTAATTATTTTATCTTTATACTCTTGAAGACTGACTGTAACAGCAGCAGTCAACTAATGTAATTCTACCATAGGGAACCAAAGTTGTTATTTCCGACAGCAAAGTTAAAGGCATCATTAATCAACAGAAACTTGGATCCCAGGAGGGAATTGTGGTATATCTATAGCTTTCATATATAAAAATGTTAAGCATTTTTTATTAGCAGAAGCAACCCATTTCTTTAAATTCAAAATCTTTCTATGAGACTTACAACTTAATATATGGTTTTCTGCATAAGCAAGTCATTAGATATCAGTAACTATATAATTATAGCATCCTGTCTATTAAGTAACCAAACTGAGCGAGAAGGGCTTAAAAATCAACGCTTATAAAATAATTATATACTGGTAATAACTTGTAAATTGCTGCTAAAACAACCTATGTTTTATTCTCAGAAAAAAACTGTTTATTGATAACTAGACAGGCAGATATAGACACTTGGGGCCTATTTGACGAAACAGTCAATTAACCTGTCAAATTCACCTCACTACAATTTGAGTTCCATTGCCTTAATAGTCCCGAACTGACTTTATTATTGACTAAGTGGCGACTGGTCTTGTCAAACAAGCGGACAATGGTGATCGATGTCGCATGAGATGTGTGGCGCAGTCAGTTATATAGAAGTAGAATCTGGAGCCCTACCATCAGCCCACTAATTCGCCAGTCTGAATTGGAAAAGTCAAACAGGTGAATACAGAGCAGTACACCTAGTTGCATTTGCTCCTTTGGCACACCTCCACTTAATCAATAGTAGAAGTACCTGTGCACGTGCATGCAAAGTAATGTGAAGTGCTCCATAAGACTGCAACAATTATAGTCACCCGAATTGGTTGCGTATTTGCTACATTTCAAAGTTTCCTATAAGCGAACATGGGGAAGTAGCAAATAGATGTGAATTGATAGCTACTCTGTTTCCCCAAAAATAAGACCTAATGCAACTTTTTCCAAGCTTAGAAATATAAGGCCTCCCCTGAAAATAAGACCTAGCCATAGTAAAGTACGAGAAATATACTGTATTGATACAGTGTTTCCCCGAAAATAAAATCTAGCATGTCTTTGGGAGAAAAAATTATTATTTTCAGGGAAACATGGTATGGTATACGTGACTATTTGACCTTTAATTGGTGAGAGTTATAGTGTTGGACTGGCACACCAGGACACAGGGAACATTTCGATAGATAAATATAGAGATAGATACAGCTAGACAGACAGGCAGATAGAGAAACAGTTAGACTGATAGCTAGAAAAACAGACAGATAGAAAGACACAGACAGACATATTTTGCCAAATACTTAAAAGTGGATTTTGTCAGGTGCTAAACTAGTCCATCTATTTTGTAGTTATAAACAGAGCTGGTTTTATCAGTGGCAGCAGTAACATTTAAGTCCTATTTAGCTAGCTGTGTGTATTAGGACAGTTATTTCTTGCCAGTAAAACAATAATGTATGCTTTGCAGAGTCTATAATGCCATCTAGTGGTACAATAAAAACAAAACAGTTAAAAGAAAAATGTACTTAATAAATGTAAAACAAGCTTTTCTTTAAAAATCCCTAAACCAATATAGTGCTAAAATATCATCTTAACATCTAAACAGCATATTAAGCAAATAGTGGCACTAGCAGTTTGTCAAGCATTACTGTTGGCAGGTGCCATTGTTGTGATAAGCTAAAAGCTGTTTCACCACTCCTAATATGTGATTATGTGCATTTTTAAAGGTAAAATATCTGCTTATGCCAGTGATGTTAACATCAGAATGGGGCGAAATGTGTAGAGGTTGTTAACTTCTTGTTGTGTTGTGTTGACAGTGAAAAGGCATTGAGTACAAAGCAGCACGTGTATTGTACTGCAATAAAATCTTTAATTTACAAAGGGAACCTTTAAATATGCTACTTTTTGAACAGTAAACTTTGAAACAAAAGCCCATAAACAAAATGTTGCATGTATATTTGATCCTTATTAAGTTTGATCCTTATGATTAATAACAAAAAAAAAAGAAATTGTAATTGTTTTGAAAACTGGCTTGAGGTGTTATTTCTTCAGCAACTATAAACAATATGGAAATCGTGTAAATGCAAAGTTTTGCTAAGACAGAAAAAGCATTGCAATGGTAGAGCAGGAGGAATGCAAAAATGTTCTTCAAATAAATAAAAAGATGAGGACAGGAATGTGCAGGGATTCTACCAAATAGACTGATAGAACTAATGATTGGGTAAAAAAAAGACTACTATTTTACCATCACTCTCTTAAGCATTTCCCACAGTTAAGTCAATAATATTTGTTATATAGCTTTAATATTACTTGTGTTTCTAAAAACATAAATACAATGAACAAATAAAGATTCATACTTCACTAATTCCAGATTGTATCCTTGCACATACACTGAGGATTAAGATTCATAATTTACTGATCACTAAAAGATACAAAATCCATCAACTTCAGACTTTGCAAGCCCATCTCCCTGGCTAATCCAGTCTAAATTCAGGGCATAGGCAGAACTTGTTTATGTGGCCCAAAAAATAAAGGATTATAACCAACTGATTTAGAGCAACCTTAAATGACCACACCCCTAAAGATTTTATAAAATCATAAAATGAACAACAAATGAAATATTGATGTATTAATTACTACATCAAGCAGTCCATTTCAAACAGAGTGACATTGTTACTTGTTTATATGGCATGTCTTCAGTTTATGAATCATGTCTTTAATTGTGATTTGGTTGAGTATAGTCATGTACACCACTTTCTGTTTTTTTATTTTTTTACCATAGTTTTTATTTTGTATACACATTTCTGTGTAAAATACAACTTAGCTTTTTGTCATTTGTTTAATCTCTTACACAGATTTTTGCATTTCATTTAGAAAGCTTACAATAAAATAAAAGACCATTTACTGCATCTTCATTTCTGTACAACATTACATGGTACAACAAAAGTACAAAAGAGGTGCCAGAGTAAGATGGAGCTGCTAGACTCAATACTGCCCCAGTTAGAACCTGGATCCTGCTGCTTCTTGCAGAGCAGCTTTATTACTGCACTATTTCTGATCCAGAGCTTGGGGCTGCTAATTTGCTTAAATGAGCTGTCCGCTGGCCTGGTGCTGAATTACTAGGCTTTCAGCTGAAGCCTCTAAGCCAGGGGTGTCAAGCTCAAATATACAGTGGGCCAAAAAGAAAAACTTTGATGAAGTCACCGCGGGCCAACCATGATACTTACTGAAAAAAATCTCTACAAATGAGTATGTTTTTCCTTCTCATCAGATATAACAGTGAACCTTTTCAAACAGGTCTGTCCTTTACATTTGTGAACAGATATTATGCATCCCACTTTTCTACAAAGCTTCTGTTTTCCACTTTTAGTTTGGCCATTTTGGTGAAGGGTGGCCCAATGTGACTAGTAGCATAAGGTAGCTAATTAATGTCAACAGAGGGTGCTTGTGAATCCTAATTGACACGCCAACAAACCAGCAGAAAATTCTGAGATTTGTAGTATTTGCAATGCATGAACTGTCTACTGGTGGGTCAGCTCTAGTAGAAATTAAGTATTTTTTCACGGGCCAAATATAATTATACTCTGGCCAAAATTTGGCACCCAAGCTGCAAGCTCAGGTGCAACTTGTCCAGTCACTCTCCAGCCCTATATAAGGCTTGTTACTGACTGTTTTCATTGGCCAAAATGTTTTTCTTTTGGAAACTATGCAGAAGTCTTGTTTATATGCTGTTTTGGTTCCTTTGTACTAACTCTGTTTGATTGTTATGGGTGAGAGCTGCCTGTCCTGACTGTCAATTTTATCTGTCCATTTCTGTATCTGACAAAGGCCATCAGTGGGATTCTCCAGGATTTCTGGGAGATCAAGCCAGAGTTCAAGTGACTCATCCTGAGAATCCTCTGATACTAAGTACATAACAGCTAATGATCAGTGATACGAAGGGACAATGGAAGACATATAACAACTGGCAAAGCACAGCTGAAAATTAGGATGTGGCAGGTGTCACACCTTGACCTTCAAATTATTTTCACTATTTACTTTTCTTTGGTGTGCTCATATTGCTTTCAAATCTTAGATATGTTTTTGGGTCGCTACTTTACTTTAATATGAATTATTCTCAGCAAATATCCAAACCAGATGGTGAAGCATATTTCTGAAAAATGGAATGGCACATCTAATTGGTTAGGGTATATTTGTATCCAGCAATCTTATGATTGTCTTTTATAAACACTTTCTAACATAAATCACAGTATTTCAGTAGAAATATTTCTATTTTCAACTGTGAAATAGTGGAATTACTTAGCTTTGAGATTTAAAGGGGTGAGCAAGGAGAATGCAATGATAAGCGATGAGAAAGACAAGTGTTAAAGGGATTAAAGAGGGATTGAGAGATTTCAAATAGATTAAAAGATAGAGTGATCAAGAGCAAAACATTGTGAAGAGGAGTTACAGTATAAGATCATGAGAAAGAGAGCAATCAAAATCAAGGACATTAGAGTTAAAAAAAGAGATATGTTACAAATATTTATTTAAATGCAGCACTGGGAGAAGGTTTAATGGCCAAAATGTGGCTCCCCACCAGCATGTCTCCCCATTGTTCCCCAGACAGTAAAGCAGTACTTTACCCATAGTTCCCTACAATGTAACATTACCTGCCATATAGCATACCTCCCAGGTTTAGGGACACATTGGCCCCACAGTATGCTGCCCCTCCAAATACTGTGCTATTCCCCACTCCGTATTGTGCTGCCCCCACCCCTCTTTTTTCATACTGTGCTGCCACCATTCCAAGCTGTGAAAATACTAACCTGGCAGGCATTCCTGGCAATGTCCACTTTCCTGAGTTCTCCTTTTATTCTTTTGTCCTGCGTTGGATCCATGCTTTCTCCTTTCTCTTGCTATACTCTTTCTTCTCCCTTCATTCCCTCCATCCCTTAAAATTCTTTGACTGTATTCAAAGATGCTCTGGGAGAAATAGAATAGAATAGAATAGAATAGATATTTATTGTCACTAGAAATACAATGTACTGTACGTATATCAAGTGAGATTAGTGATGCGACCATAATACAGAAATCAATACAGATAATTTAGA
>WMED01014099.1:0-14152 GCA_019650415.1 Pipa parva | reverse complement strand
ATGTTTTCTTCTTCCTAGGGGGGGCATGACAGAAAATAATTGAGAACCACTGCTTTAAGTGGTCATGTATAATTTCCCTGCCTAAGTTTAGAACACTGTAGTCATGCAGCAGGGTTCTTCCTTAAATAAAAAAGCCTGATTCATTAACAGCTACCCTAAGTGAAAGCCTTAATTGTAGAGTTAAAGTCAAATATGTAATCGAACTCTGATAGAAAGAAGGTCAGATCAGGTAAGATTGAGATTAAGGGGGTAATTCAGGAACTTACCTTGCGATGCTTCTCACTACTTCACCGAGTCGGGTACACACTCCCTGGTCTACTGCAAGCGGAGATCAGCGAACGCTTTAAAGGTACTTCGGCTCAGCGAGGTGACTCGAGTGGTCGCAAAGTGAGCTGAAGTACCTTTAAAGCGTTTGCTGATCTCCGCTTGCAGGAGACCAGGGGGCGTGTACCCGACTCAGCGAAGTGGTGAGAAGCTTCGCAAGGTAAGTTCGATCGTTCCTGAATTACCTAAGAGTGGCCCCAACAAGCACAGAGTACTTGAAATCCTCCCCTCGAAAAGGCACCTAAAAAGATGAATGTGAAAGCCCTCAAAGGAAATCCAGCAAGGAAGTAAGATCCCTAGAAGGAAATGTAAAGTTAAGAAACACTGCTGTGAACAAAGCTTGTGATTCTGCAACATAAAAAGATTTTAATGTTGTAGGATCAACCTAGGAGAAGAAATTGAGGAGCTGCTCTTACAAAGTTATTAAAAAAACATGTATAGCTTAATAGGCCATACATTTCCCACTTCCTTCGGTGATGTGTTCAGTAATTGCTTGTCTACTTTGGTCAACTGATAGCAGCCAAGGCAGACATGTTTGGAGAAGTGGGCCATTAGTATCTTTCTTAAAACCATTTGAAATAATAGCTAACTACATAGAATCTGATATGCTGAGGCCTCTGAGCTTCTCCAGAATAACTCACCATCAGATATTGCAAAACCTTCAACTATACAGTAAAAAATGTACATATTTGAGGCATTAGATGTATATATTAGGCTTTTGGGATCTTTTCTATGGCGAGGTCATTTTACCATATGAAAGAGCCTTTAACCTGGGGCTTTTGAAATGTAATAATACTTATGCTAACATTAAACATCAGGGATATTCATAATATCAGTACTCTTTTACTTAGTAAACAGAAATGCATGAATGAGAAAATTACACATAAGTATGTAGATTACAGGGTTTAAAAATGAAAGAAATGTCAGTTTATGGGAATAAATAATTTATTACAGTGGTTTCCTACTGTAAGTTTGAAATCTAAAACAATATTACACAAAAAAAGCAGAACCTTCTAAATGCAAGGGGCGTTTAAGACTAAAATACTTAGGGGGGAATTCATGAAGCTCCGAAGTGAGGCGCGTAGTGTTCGCCTCACTTCGGAACAACTGACATGCGCCCGCTGATGTCCTGCACGCGGACATCAGCATGCGCATTAAAGGGATTCCCCTCCCGGCGAGAGCATAAGAGTCTCCTCTTATGAGGAGATTATGAACTTTTGAAGTTCATTCAAAAATAATATCGCTACAAATCAATTTGTTGAGTCAAAATAGTCACGACTTCGCTTCTTATCGCACACTAATAAAGATGCAAATACACTTGGCGAACAATTGGGCAGCGACGATCGCTAAAGCATGCTCAGTATGGTGTAGTCGGGCAGAGAGAGGAGGATGAGAAGTCATGCGGAGTGATGAATGAAGGGAGGTGACGTCAGTCTCCCACTGTCCCACTCACTATTTAGTGAATTTTCCATATATTACTAATGAAATCTTGTTCCTACATCATGTTGTAAACTAAATGCAGTCGCCATTCTTATTTTTCATTGAATTGGCGACACACGCAACACTGGAGCCCTGCCATCAACCCCGGAGCCCTGCCATCAGCCCCCTAGTTCGCCACTCTGATCTGGCGAAGGCAAAAAAGTGCTTTGCAGCATCTCAGCTACATCGACACACTCCGCAATTGTCGAAGTACATGTGCACACGCATGCAAAGTAATGGAAAAGATACATCAGTTCACGAGTAGTGAAGTCACCCGAATTAACTTAAACTCATGACCATTCGAATCGCTTCGCCTGACCTCGCGACCATTCGAGTCACTTCGTCAAAATGGCCGCCAGATAGCTTCTGCCGAACAGGCGGACACTGCCGGACTCTTAGAAGACATTCAACTGGTACAGCATTCATGTCTTCGCCGATGTCCGCCTGTTGAGAGAAGCGAGCTGGCAGGCATTTTAGTGAAGTAACTTGAATGGTCGTGAGGTCAGGCGAACCTCGGCGATGCGACTGGCGCAGTCGCCCAAACTGTTCGCACTACTTCGCACAATGGTGAATTCCCCCCAAAATCTAAACAACCACCCTGAAGTATATATAAGATATAAACATCCTAACTAAAGGATATCAATCAAATATTACATCTGAAAATAAATAGCAACTTTTCAACAACATAATATTTGGAAACAATGCCTTGCTACAGTATTCAGACTTGTGGCAAATTTTGACTGATTTTACTGAATTACAAATTCCACAGAGAAAATTAATGTGTGTAATATTTTTGTTTGAAGCACTGGTGACTTTAACATTTGATAAGAAATTTTTAAAAAAAACAGAACCATGCTGCTTGCATAGATATACAGTATAGACCCTTTGTTGTGGATGCACTAAGCTATACACAATTACTAGATAAATTACTTCTAACAGTGAGTAGAGTAACTGCCAATTTTTCATGATCTAAACTGCTTATGCCCATTTCATTGCCACTAGAGTTTGAATTACCTGGCATTTTCATCACTGAATATTACTTCTATGGGTACAACTCACTCAGGTGTCAGTTTCCTGTTGCCATTTTTTACTTGCTATGGGATTGCTTCATTCTAACACAATTTTGGTCAGATGTGGTTAAATGCCTGTCTGATAAATTTAAGCTTCCTTAAATTAAACCCTCTTACTTTAGTCTTACAGATTGACAATCTTCTCCATTTTTCGAGAACCAGAATACTACATCACACTTTATGCCAAGTTAAAATGCACTGGATGAGCTACATTCCAATAGGTGTCTCATTCTGGCTCAGTAATAAAGCACTTCCTGCAAATAAAACCACTTATAAGGGTCATGGGTGCCTGAGTAAATTTGGAAAATTACTCCAAACATCACCACTCTCAACAGCCTCAATTCAGTGTTTGGGAACAAGGTCCGTCTACACAAACTCTGAAGTTTGAGGTGCCAATAATAAAATTAGTGCATGAATACTCAGGACATTTCTGAATAACTTGATATTAGTCTAGTGACTTTAGTGAAAATAGCATATCTAATGGGAAGGCTATGGTTCAGATGAGCATTTATGGGAACCTCAGGCAACATTCATGCTGAAAGGCTCTTTGGAGGGTTATTGTATGTTACTTTAGGCAACCGATGGTGTCTGCCCCTAGATCTTAAAATGTCCTTATACTGCTTTTCCTTCTGGACAAATGTTTTTTGTTAGTGTGAGGGTAGGTTGTCTTTCCTATTTTTTAATTGTTTGTGTTACTTTGCTTCTGACCTGGCTTTCCTTTTGACTTCCTCATTTGCTAATTCCTCAGATTAATTTGATTGTCTGTTACCACTTACCAGACCTTGGCTCTATACCCTGAATCTCATAGCTTCCCAATCTTTAGAAACCCATCAAAACTGTTTTTTTTCTCCTGATTTAATCATAAGCAGAGATCATTCCATTGATTTTAACCCTTTGGCGAGCTTCAGCCGTGGCTTAGTCTAGCTTGCTATGCAGTGGCTTTTGACCACAGGCAGTTGTGTTTCATTCTCGGGCTCCTTCTCCACTGACATAGCTACCAGCCATTTACATTGACTCTCCAACCTTTTGATAAGTTGCTAAGTTAAACTTTATGTTTGTATGTGAGAAGTCTTACTATCAAATGAACTGGTCTAGCTCAGTTGCAACAAGATCTCTAGTGTAAAAAAAGGCCTAAGCAAGACAACAAACCAAACGCATTCATTTATTTGGATACCATAAAACCACATCATAAAAAACACTGTTTTGAAATACATTTCTGAAGAATTTTTACTTTTGATTTCTGAATAAATGCCAGATAGTAATCACAAGCCTGGGAAGACTGGAAATGTATTTGATTTTGTGTATATGTATACATCCTCAGTAATCTGTACTTGAAAAGACTTACAGATTACTTTTAAAAAGTCTGCCATGGTAAAAAAAGAAATTGCTTTGATCTTCTTCAATTGAAACAGTTTTAGTAAATGTAAATTTCTGCTGACATATTTGTTAGATCCTTAAACACATTTTTCCTGCTGTCCACATCTGTGTTTTTAGATTTATCAATATGTATTTCATACTTTGTTAAAAAAAAATTAGAAATGCATTACAGCATCAAATGCATATTTAGAAAATTGCATAATCTGGAGCAACTAACCTGTAGACAGTATCCGGTCTAGAGCTGTGCCAACCAGTCCCCTTCCCCAGTCTATTATAGTTTCACATTAACACACAGCTTTTTCCAACATTCTTAAAGTGGCTCGGTCAGGTCCACTTAAAAGACTGCTTTTAAGAAGCAGGGAGTTTTCTTAAAAGAAGCAAACTCCCTGCTTCTTTTCTGCTCCGATGCCCAACTTGAATCTCAAGTCAGATTGGGTAGGGCGAAATGATGATTGACATTATAGCTTATCCAATCAGATCCCTTAAATCAAGATCTAGCAGGGATCTGATTGGATAAGTTATGTCAATCATAATTTAGCCAGCCCAATCTAACTTGAGTTTCAAGTCGGCATCGGAGCAGAAAAGAAGCAGGGAGTTTGTTTTGTTTTACTGCAGTCTTAGCTGAATGCTTTTAGCATTCAGCTAAGACAACTCCCTGCTTCATAAAAACAGTCTTTTAAGTGGACCTGACAGATGCACTTTAACTGATTCTTTGCTAAGTCACAGGGGATATTCTATATTTAAATTAAGTGTAAACAGTTTTTGTTTCAAATCCACATTCAAATATGCATTAAAATAAAGACAGCACAATTCTCATTTTTTCCAGATAAACAGATATTGGCATCTAAGTGTGCATCTATGAATACACACAAATGTGTGAAACACAAACTGAGCCATCCCTGTAACTGTGCAAATCTCATTCTTTAAATAAAGTATTGTCTATTTGATGTCTTGGTGCTGCTCCACTATATTGTGTACAAAAGCCTTGCTTGAAGAGTTGAAGAGGACCATACATGAAGCAGATTTGCTGCCTTAGATTGAAAAGTAGTAATCTGTATATTAAGCAAGCAAACTAATGCACACATACTACTGTTTTTAAAGAAACCTGCAGCTCAGATTGCTTGTGCACATCAATCAGCATTTAAATCCCCAGCTCAATGTAACATAGTTACATTGCTATATCCTCTCCTTTCCCATTACAAATCTCTTTAAAGTGTACTTGTCACCTCAAAACTATACTAATTTATACTAATGAAATAAACTTTTTTGTAAATATATATATATATATATATATATATATATATATATATATATATATTTAAAGGAGAACTAAAGTAAAAAAAAATAATAAACAACAGTTAAAATACTTACCTTATACTGAGCCGACTGATTAGTCACAGCACGAGCTGTGCTGTAATTAGCCGGCTCGTGATGATTCTCCCAATGCTTCTCACAGTGCTGGCTGCCAGCTGCAGCTCCTCCCACCCTGTATCACCACTGGTCTTACAGGGCTTAAATTGCATAGTTCAATGAGAACGCTCCCCGCAATGAGTGTGATGATGTAGAAGCCGGGGAAGGAGCTGCGCACTGGCTTCTCAGTCAGCCAGCGCGCTGTGCAGGAGGCGCTGGGGGAAGCATCAAGAGCCGGCTAATTACAGCACAGTTCATGCTGTGACTGTAATCAATCGGCTCTGTATAAGGTAAGTAATTTAACTGTCTTTTTTATTTTTTAACTTTAGGTCTCCTTTAAATAAATGTACCTTTATACAGTTCTTCTCTCTGTCTTCTTCCCTGTCAGCCTGCCTTTTTTTCCCAAGTTGGGTGGGCAGGGCTAAACGATGATTGACTTTATATCTCCTCCAATCAGATCCCTGCTAGATTGTGATTTAAGGGATCTGATTGGAGGAGCTATAATGTCAATCATCATTTAGCCCCAACCAACCCAATTTGGAAAAGAAAAGGCAGGCTGACAGATAAACACTGTACAAAGGTACATTTTTTAAAATCCATATATATTTACAAAAATGTTTATTTCATTAGTAGAACCTAAATTAATATTAGAGGTTTGAGGTGACAGGTACACATTAATGTTGAAATTACTTTAAAGGGCAACTAAAGCCTCAAAAGGTTTAGGCTAGAAAAAATGTATCTTATATATGGGGCTTATTGTACCATCTCCTAAGTGCACCAGCCCAACAATGGATGAGACCTTTAAATTTGCCTGTGATGTTGGACATCTTTACACTCTCTGTAACCCTCCTTCCCTGGCCAGCAGCGCTACCCATGCTCAGTCTATAATTATTAGGCACTAGGACAAAATAGCTTGACTAAAAAGCCATTTTATAACTGTCAAATAATTGTGGATCTGGATTGTGAGCAAGAAAACTTTATTTGTAGTATCAGTTTCCTTATTAAAATTGTCAATAAAATTATGTTGATCATATTTTGTGCCGAGGCATTCTTGCCATAATATCATCTGAAATCCCAACAAAACATTATTAACTGATTTTGACAATAGAGCACTATAGGCTTTCTAAGTCTAAGGGTGATTAAGAAGAAGGGGCTTAGAGTTATTCTCCGATCAGACTCTTAGGCTCCAGCGCTGCCCCTGCTCTCTCCGACAATCTTGATGTCTTCTGATTTTGACAGCTGCACAAGTCCTTCTTACTTCCGGTTCCTCTGTGTTTCGCCAAAAAGAGCAAAGGCAGTAGCAAAAAGCTAAATAAGTAACAATACATATATTATATTGCAAATGTTTGCAGTTATGGTGGAGATATGCAGACCAGGAAGATGGTATAGTGTTGTAATAGAATTGTGATATACTGTTATATGTTATACACAACTATTTAGTTATCTATTGCATCTGGCTTCTCTTTGATATTGTGGTATCGTTAATAGAAATATCAAATAGATAGATGGACAGACAAACAGACAGACAAAGTATATTATATAAATTACTCTAAAGAAAGATAAAAAATCTTTAAAACTTGGTATGAATGGTGATGGAATAACCAAATCAGAACTGTAATTTCATTTAATTTATCATTTAACTTTGTCTTCTCATAGAAGAACTTTTATGGTTTTATTTTTACACACCAAAGAAAGCAAAGCCAGAGATGCTTTAGTCCAGCTATGGTTGAAATATACAGTTACTTCTTTCCAAACTGCACAATTTAACATACTCCTCAATAGAAAATACATGCACCTGCAACCAAGGCAATTTGGAAGGAAAAAATGAATGTCATGAAGAAACACATTTTTGTTATCAATGACACTTTGTTTTAAGTAGCAGCAGTAGACTTAATAGACTTGGCTTCCGCACTCTACCCTAAAGTCATTCAAAAGAAGACAGAATATTCTTTGTAAGATAATGTAAAACATGAATTGTTTATTCAGAAGATACTGTGTAAGGCAACTGCTTCTATTTCAAACCTCCATCAATAGCAAATCAGCTAACAGCTGATATTTTTTTTTGCTTGAAACATTGCTTAATTTAGACTACTGAAAGCAAAGAATTAAAAGAGATTAAAAAAAAATCTTGTAGATAAACTCAATCCTCAACTGTTAAAGACTGAATAATCTGCTGCTTTACACAAAGAAAGTGGGACTTGAATTCCCCCACCTGCAAACTTGCCTAGAAATAACTCTTTCTTCATGGAAAAGTGCTGATTTGAAAAGTAACCTTTTGGACCCCTAAGAATAAAACACTACTTATATACATATTATGGATGCATCTGCTATATCATCTAACAGAATGTAATAATACAGTTATGACAGAAATTGTTAAAGATTAATAAGGTACCTATTATTACGTAGTATTCATTTTTTAACTAAAAGAAAAGTACAACAGGTTTGCTCCTGGAACAGGGTAGACAAATCTTCTGCCTGGAAGTTCAGGAAAGAGGTAAGGATTATGTTTCAACCATCTTGAGGTTTTTTATTTTGTTACTTATTTAAATTTTTAAAACTGAATTTCAATATGTAAATTAGAAACAGAAAAGTAAACAATTGCAGCTAAAACTAAAGTTTATTGGAGGTTTGCTGTGCTACTAAAAACCTGTGGTGTACTTAGTAAAACAAAAAAACATGTGCTCAACGGGTATATTAAAAGGGCACTATAGTGTCGATATAACTGCACACATCGGTCCCTCACATAGACCCGCCTCCTCCCGAGTTTCAGCAAAATTAAAAAACTGCGCTTGTCCAAATTTCTACAGTACAGCTAAATCAATCAGGTAAGTATAATTTGCTGCTATAGTTCCTCCATAGGGAGAAACCTTTTCCAACTGTTACAAGACCAAAGGAAATAATGGGTTTACACCAGCTTAAGGTAGGCAAACACTTCTTAACAATAAAATTTGCTTGGAACAGCTTAGTAAATAGGTAAAAACAGCTATATCAATAAAAATAGGCTATTTCTGCAACAATAACTAGCTGAAAAAATGTTTAACTTCAGTAAATATCCCTTTGAGTATTCATCATATGTCAAAGTGACAATTCACATAAGACATAGGGGGGAATTCACCATTCAGCGAAGTGAGCTCCGAATCCTTCGGCTCACTTCGCAAATGGTGTTATGCGCTCGCTGATGCCCTGCACGCGGACATCAGCAAGCGCATTAAAGGGATACCAGTCTCGGCGAGGCAGCTCTTTTGATCTCGCTGAGACTGGAATCCCTTTAATGTGCTCGTTGATGTCCGCATGCAGGGCATCAGCGAGAGCATAACACCATTTGTGAAGTGAGCCGAAGGATTCGGAGCTCACTTCGCTGAATGGTGAATTCCCCCTTAATTTTTATATTCAATTTGTAAATTTTCCCTGCAAATGCAATAACACTTAGAGGGGAGTTTATAAAGGGTACAAAGGGTTTTTGACTACTAAATGCTGGAGAAACAGTGTTTATTTCTATTATGGCGGTATATCCTATCATTTTTGATGCATTTTTTCACACTGAAAAGTTGTTTTTGTTCCTATAAAAATCAATGGAAAGCTTTACAAATATTATTATTGTATTACAGTATTTATGTGTCAATAATAATAAGTAATGTATACTGATTCGAACATAACAGCATTTATAATAACTTTAAATTCAAATCTACAAAAAAAAAAAGTGTTTTATAAGTCTAATAATAATAGCAAGCATTATAAATATACACATGTGGTTGAGTAATTCAGAATTAAATAAATATTTTGAGGAATTAAAAATTGTCTTCTTAATAAGCCGTTAGACTTTAGACTTTGACTAAAACACTCCTTTCCATTGTGATTTATGCAATTCTTTAAAACTAGACTTGAAGATGCCTCCATGTTAATCCCATGTCCTCACATTGTACATATTAACACATAGTGGTTGCTGAAAAATAATCCTGTGTAGACAGGCAGGTCAGCGATAAGACAATATTCTTATCGTTGGCTCTTCCTAACAAACCAGTTTTAAGAAACCTTTAATCAATGTCCTTTAAAAATGCAAAGAAAAAAATTAGAACTATGTTAAAATTATACAAATAATAATAATGAAAGCTTATTTATTGCAAAGACACATCTTATCTTTTTTTTTTTTGTCTTTTTTTTAACTCTCCTCTGCTTCAAAGAAAACAAAATAATAGTGTTGATCTACACACACAAAAAACAATAAAACTTTTGAATCAAGGGTCTTGATAAAGGTGATAAGAAAGTCAACAAAACATTTGATTTGTGCGTATGGTTCTTGAACTCTGTTTTTTTAAAATAAAAACTAAATAAAAGCAAACTACTATTTCTGAATGATACTCAATTGAAAAATGAATGAAGTTTAAAAAGTGTTTTTCACATTATAATTTCACAATATAATTATTATGTTTTTAAAAGCTATTTGAAGTTGTACTTTTTTCAGTTTGTGTGGTTGTATTATTTTACACTTTTCTCCAAGGAAATGGATTTAGCCATTGATTTTAAATTGTGTATATATATATACTGTGTATATATATATATATATATATATATATATATATATATATATATATACTGTATATATACAGTATTTTATTTCTTATGTTTCTGTCCATGTCCTTTACCATGTCTGCTCCAGACCCAAGCAATCAATGACAGATCAAATGTCATGCCAAAGAGGTTTAAAAATGCAGAATTTAAACCAGTGGTTCTCAAACCTATCTTCATGTCTCTAATTTGGTTTGTTTTTTTTTTAATTTTAGATATCTACACAGCAGCACAGGTGGGTAGTTAAAAATGAGAAATTCGGAGAGATCCATTTATTCTGCTGTGAGGATATTCACAAAAATGCACCGTTATTAAGGCCAGGGGACAGGTTTGAGAATCACTGAATTAAACAATATAAAAGATTCATTAAAATTGGAGACCCCCTTTAAAGATAGTTTTATCAGTTGCTGCTTTTTACCACTTAAATAAATATAAATCTCCGCTTCATCAAGTTCAATATAATAAACAACTACCATAAGTTTATATCATTAAACAGTACTAATTATTTACATATAAAATGTAATAAGGCACAGGAAAGCCCTCTAAATTACAGTAGCTGAGATGCTTTAAAAATGTGATGTTTGTACCTGCTCACATATTTACAAAAAGGTAAACCTAAAATACAATTTGTATGTTACATTTATGCATTTACAGCAGATTCTGAAGATACACTTTATTTAGCTTTTTTATGTTTATAGTATATATATATATATATATATATATATATATATATATATATATATATATAGCATATATCATGTGCCTTCAGATTTGCTTTACCATGGTATCAAAAACTGTTGCCAAGGAAATACCATAAAAAGTCTTACAGATAATGAACATGCAGTATGAGGTACTCAGAAGACAATTAAGGCACTATCCACAATGCACTGAGGGAGCAGCTTACTGGTCTTTGGATGCAGATAACATTCTCATAATTTTGACAGAGAAACAGCATCTTTCCCAGACTGCATTTCACCATGCTAATTCCTTCACTGATCCACTCACTATTATTTTGCTGAAGGTTTAGCTGTGTTGGTTCTATACCAACAAGCCAAACACTTGACAAGAGGGTTATTAAATAAGGTGCGAATTCAACTGTCGAATTCTCAAACAGCGGATTCTCATAGCAAATCCATGACAATTTCCCAATTGTAAAGTCATGACCATTTTCCCATAATAAAGTCATGACTGTGACAATATTCTCATTATAAAGACGCGACTGGGACAGTAGCAGCCTATTGCGACTGTCTTTATCTGGTGAATTCACACCTATATGCAACAATTTAGACTTTAGTGAATAACCCCCTGTGTCCCTAGAGAAAACACTGCCCACCAAGAGCAAACAGTTACTCTATCCATGTGCTCAATTCAAACATAATAATAACCAATCCTTCACAAAGAAATAACTTTCACCATAAAATATTTTATTAAAATTAAAGCAACTATAGTTGTGTAATACTCAGTCCAAGATATTTCTATGAGAATGTTCTCAGTCAGCAGGGATGTTTGTGAGAAAAATCAGTGCTCTGCTACCCTTAGTTACTGTTTACTTATTTTCTGTTTATAAAAACTTCACTCATAATGTAATACTAAAGAAAGATTAAAGCAGAGAAAATTACAGTTTCCCGGTAATACATGTACCCATGCTATCATGAAAAATATACCAACATATTAAAAATACAAGGTGGGCCATTTATATGGATACACCTAAATAAAATGGGAATGGTTGGTGATATCAAATTCCTATTTGTGGCACATTAGTATATGGGAGGGGGAAACTTTTCAGGATGGGTATTGACCATGGTGGCCATTTTGGATCCAACTTTATTTTTTCCAATGGGAAGAGGATCATTTAATACATCAAACTTATTGAAAGTTTCATAAGAAAGACAATGGTGTGCTTGGTTTTAACATAACTTTATTCTTTCATGAGTTATTTACAAGTTTTTCTTTGTTTACAGCCATTGACATGTTGCACAGGTTAACATGTGAGGACCAGATAGAAATTGTGTTGATGGCCTACTCTGTATATTTATTTTTCATTAAGATAGTTTTCTAAATTCTACATGTTTCTTTCAGACAAAATAAAAGAACATTTTGCAAAACTATTTCTTTAAAGGCTTAAAGTGTAAAGAGAAAATTTGTGTCTCTTTGAATTCATGATTAGAACTTAAAACAAGAGGCCTTTAAAGAAGAAAATGTTGAGATATGTCATAGGCTTCCCAGACTAAAGAGAAAAAGAACAAAGTATAGACTTGCAGTGACAGGATATATAAGAACATCTGGTATAGCATAATATGGCACCATGCTAAAGTAAAATATTTTACTGTCCTTTGCTTACGTGAATCCTACAGTTTATGGACTCAGGAGGCAGCTTTTGAAGACTGAAATCTTTCAATGCTGATCAAACAAGGGCTAAAATTACTTATGAACATAGAAGACATGCAATTAAATTAAAATGTTTAACATATACAGTCACTAGTTAACCACGTTCCTGCTAGAAGTACTAATGTTTTACATGCAGCTCACACCCATTGATGAATGCAATATTTTAAACAACTTTTAAAAAAGTCTCTGCACTTTTTTGTGTTAGCTAACAGAAAACTGATATTAAAGAGACTAAAATTTGGGCAAAATTTATTAAACTTGGAAAGATCATTCTTGGTCTTTCCGAGTTTATAGAGCGAGATCTTGCATTGTTCTCATAAGATTTTTTCGATATTGATATTTCGATAAAAAGGTTGCCAATGCTATACTACTAATGTAAATGGCTACCTTTCCATCAAAAAATTGAGACTGAAAAACTTGAGATAAAAAAATCTCGTGAGAAAAATGCGAGATCTTGCTCGATAATCTTGGAAAGACCGTTTAATAAATTTTGCCCTAAAACTATATATATTAAAGGAGGTGATTTTTAAATGGCTTTCTGTATGTTCCCATAAATATCATGCTGGTGCCTTAACTTGCAGTGTAACTATTATAGCAATAATAGCAATTATAGCAATAGTTTTATTGCTGCCCCTTCTTCGTGCCTACACTTATGGTATAGGCGTGCACATTAAAACAGTGTAAAGTGTAAACAGTGTAAATATGACATATTCATATTATTTTATATTTATGTATAAATGTTGCATAATCTGTAAATTATGGAACACGTTACTATGCATGTACCCATTACTAAGTATAGAACTGCAGAAGATGCTGGCGCTCTATAATAATAATAATTTTAGTACAAAGCGTTCATAAAATATACAATAGCTAAATATATATCAAACCAAATGTGTTTCATGTAAAGAGTTACTTACATGCTAAAGAGTTGAAATGTAATTTAAAGGTTTTTATGATCATCATACTGTAAATTTCCACTTTAGCAATTTCTATAAATTCTAATTCTATAAATCTATAAAAAGTACAGAAAGAAATTAATGCTTAATCTAATATCCCTCTAAAATAGTACTAGACCTACCCTGATAGGAAAGTGAAAAGGCTGGTAACAAAAAGGAACACTTTGAGACACCTTAAGGTCACTAAGAGCATTTCTAAATAGCTTTAAAGCTTGTGAATAATCTAGAGGGTTAACTTGACATAGCATTTGCAGAGGTCAAGAAGCAGAGGAAAATCTCTTTTCAAATGCATCTGCAAGGACTGACCATTAATATGCTATAAAACAGAAAAAATACCAAACAAAAAAGTTCAGCAAATAGTGTAGCGCCAATCAAAAATAAAACAGATGGATAAAAATAGAAAGTGATGAAAAAGTCCAACAAAAGTCAATGTGTGCGCTTCCTTTTTAGGGTAACTTTACCAATTACCCTTCAAACCACAAAATGCACAAGATGGATGATCCTCTTCAGACCTGAGGAAGTACAAAAACAAAAGAAAAGGGAGAGAAATAATCTCCCCTAGTGTAATGAGTTTTAAATAAA
>WMED01014098.1:0-14152 GCA_019650415.1 Pipa parva | reverse complement strand
TATTCTGTTTTTATTTACGATTTACACAATGTACCAACTTTTCTGATTTTGGGGTTTGTATATTTCTAACACTTTCCCTATAACAGTCTGCATTGTATATTGTTCTTAGCACATTTGTTTAGTTTTCCACATGTGCTAATAAATACTGTGTTCTGTCTATGGGGGGAATTCACCATAGTGCGAAGTTGAGATCCAGATCCTCCGCCTCACTTCGCACAGACTGTTATGCTCTCGCTGATGTCCTGCACGCGGACAATGCTTTAAAGGGATTCCAGTCTCGGTGAGAGCACTCGAGTCGCTTCGCTGAAACTGGAATCCCTTTAAAGCGTTTGCTGATGTCCGCGTGCATAACATCAGCGAGTGCATAACAGTTGGTGCGAAGTGAGGTGAAGGATCCGGACCTCACTTCGCACTATGGTGAATTCCCCCCATGTACCATCCTATTAGCACTTCTCTCTACCCTCAGGATCCCTGACATCATATACAATAATACCTTCAATGTGCTTTTGATTTAAAGTGGACTTCCCTTGTCCACTTGTTTTATGATCTCCATTAACAAGGCCTTCTGAAACATATGGTATTAACAAATCAAAGTTTACTACATGTAATTCATTACAGCAGTAATTTGAGAAAATTATGGCAGGGCCCTATGAATAGTAATTTTCAAAGGTTCCAGTAGACATAAAAACAAAGTCCTACACCAGTGATGCCCAACCTATGGCCTGTGACGTGGTGCTATCTGGCCTGCAGCCTGAATTCTGAAAGCCAAAATGTTGCATATAAGTATGAATTCGCCAGCTAAAGGCAGTCGCAATAGGCTGTTACTGTTGCAGTTGCATCTTTATAATTAGAATATTGTTGCAGTCGTGACTTTACTATGGAAAATTGTTGCAACTTTAAAATTTGTCATGGTCGCGATATTAAAAGTCGCGTCTTTGAAGGGGCCCATGGCACATGTGTAGCAATTTTCTATGACCCCCAGGCCGAAAAATGTTGGCCATCACTGTCCTACACAGTCATTAGAGAGTCCATTGGAAAGTATAGAACTTTAAATGACCTTAAAACTACTGAATATGTTATGTGCAGTGCTATTATTTATAGTAAATTGTATATTGTTCCACTATTTAGGTGACAAGCCAGAGACACAAGCATTGTCACAAGTTGTTTTTTACATTTATTTCAAAGGTAGACAATTCCTAGTTCATATTGGTACTTTATCACCATATTATTTTTAAGCCTTCGGAGAGAAATGTCACCAGCATAGCATCAAGCACCCAGCTGTAAGCCTCTCAATCTGTCAAACCACCTGGTACAGTCTAATCAGTGTATTTATGCCAGTACTCCTTGCTCAAATTGGATATCTCCTTCACACTACTTGTTGAGCCACCATCTTTTTATAAAACCGAACCAAACTGGCTACTAACTTGAGCCTGTTTTGTTCACTCTGTTCAGTCATCTACTGAGGTTTAGTATCCTATAGCAACCAATCAACAGTTGCTGTTCATTGGTATAGGGGAGATAGAATAATGAAATCCAATCCCTGATTTATAGATAATTGACTTTGTTGATACATTCCTCTTAAAATTCTTCTACATACATACATACATATCTACAATAAAGATTACATTTCATACTACCAGCAACAACAAGAATAGCAGTAACTACAAATTTAAATTCATAGCAACTCTTTCCTTTTTCAAATGTCCTGCCATCATTTGATGCTGCAAATTACCGCTCAGGAAGTCCTCGTATATTATTATTTATAGTTTTTGTATATTTCTTCACTACTGATACCTCCACCATCCCTTCTCTGCTACTTTTACTTAGAAGGTAAGGGATCTGAATTTTAAAGATAGAAGTAATCAACTTCTGCTTCTGGACTCTGAAGAATATGTGGTAGGAAAGAGAACAGGTAAGTCAGCCCATGATCATAAACACATATTAATTCACTTGCACTGAAAAATACAGTAGGTCTAAAGGATGTATCCTAATCAAGAGTTTTCTTAATGAGAGAAAACAGTTATTTTTTGCTATAGCAGCTTGTGTGGACCAACCTTATTTCTTAGAAGAGGAAGTAGGATATTTAAAACTTAAACATTCAGTCAGTTCTGTTTATTTTTCAAAGTGTTAACCGTACCCTCAACCCCCACAATTTATAAATCCACTTCAAATAGTTGTTATAGTACTTCATGTTTTCTTGGTGAGTAAGCAAGTTTACAAATATCTTCAAGGAAAATATAATTCTATTGTTGTGTCATTTATTGTCGTCACAAATACCTACACAAATATCTGAAAACTTCATAGAAGAGGAAGGAAAAAGTCTAAAACTTTCCTTGAAACAAAGCAAAAGTATTTTTCCATGGTATATTTCTTTGGGTGGCAGTAACTAGTGAATGGAAATATAACATTTCTTCTTTTTTTCAAGCTTGCTTTAAAAAGCAGCGGAGGAGTAGAACAAGGTATGTTATCCCTGACAAGTTTTTCTTTTATGTCTATGGAAGCAGCCATACTGCTAGCATTGCCTGGCTATCCATTTAAAAGGGCCTAACAGGGTAATTTAATATTGTTGCAGATGATGCTCCAATTATGCAGAAACATGGCAATTCCATCCTTTAAGCCTTGCTGGTTATTTCTGCTAACAGATAGAAATGATTTATTTCACTTTGGTTTGTATATACAGGTAGTCCTCGACTTACGTCGTTGATCCGTTCTTACGCAGCGTCGTAAACCGAATTTCGATGTAAGTCGGATCATACGTTCATACAGTATGGTTCGACTTACGTCGCAAAACCGTGTAAGTCGGAACAAGGCATGGTTGCATGCAGTTCGACTTACGTCGCAAAATCGTGTAAGTCGGAACAAGGCATCGTATAAAGCGTCGTAATCCCGAAACGACGTAACTCAAGGCTGTCATAACCTGAGGACTAACTGTACTGGGGAACATTGCGGGTTTCTTTTATCATCCTATGCAATTTGGTGTCTACTGTATGCTTAGCTTTCCACCCTACTATTTTTCCAAGAGAACATTTCCTCTTTAGGCTCTTCAGAACATCATCTCATCTGCATCTGGAATCTGTCTTGCTTTTCTGGGTCGGGAAGTTTTTGATGAATACCAAATCACATGTAGGACACTATTTAGTAGATCCCTTACCCTGAGATGGAGAAGCATATTTAAAATTAATGACATTTTCTAGCAGACAAAGATAGATAAATGTATCATCAAAAAAATCTTGGCTAACAAAGTACAACCCCTTACATCTATCACCTGCAAGATGGCACTGCTTCCAAGTTATGTATTTTCTCTAGTAAGTTTAATTTATTTCTTGAAAGATGCATATGTAAGATGCTGAAGTACTGGAGGATAATAGAGCTTCATAACATTGTGGGGGCCCCTTGGAGTCTGGAGGGTGCAATTTTGGGTTAGTCACCCTCAATTTGCCCAGGCCCCCATTTTGGTGATCATATGACTTTACTTACATGGATCATAGGTAAACATTTACTAAAAGTAGTGATGAAGAAAATATACCATCAACTTCCTTTTTGCAGCAGTAGATACAGTACCATATTCCCCAGAGGCCATTACATTTAAGGTTAGGCTTTTCTTCATATTATTAAGAGCATGATCTTTTAGTTGCTTTTCCTCTAACCAGCTTCTGTTTTGCTTTTTTTTCTTTCTGTTGATGCAGTTACACCTAGCACATTCCCTGGAGCTATACATGTGATCAGGTATAGATAACCTGATGACATAAAGTGAAAAAGATGATGTATATTATTTATACATAGTTGGTAATTGTATATGATCAGTATATGTATATGTTCAGTATATGAACAGTATATGGTAACAGTAATATTAATCATAAAACTTGGGAAACATTTATGAAAGGTGTACTAATGCAGCGATCATTAGTAAAGGCAGTAATATCATACATGATTTACTGCATTGTTACTGTATGTTAGTTATTCTTATATTTATTTATGGGGTTTTTAAATAAAATATTGTTTCGTCCAGGTTAGAGTTTTCATTTCTTTGGCTGTTGGCCTTTGTCAGCCAAATGCCTAGAGCAGCATATTGCTGTTCTGTTTAATAATGGCTTGCTGCCACCAGGTGTCTAGGATTAGCCTGTAATGAAACAAGGAATTTAAATCTCAGTCTAAGTTTACAACCACTCATATGTCAAAATTACCCTTTAAGTATGGGTCATTGCACAGTTTTTCTAGCACTAATAAAGTATTTTAGCAGTGGCCATTGGCTGAATGAGAATTGTGGTTGATTTTTATGCTTGGCCACATTTAGCCCACCATTGATACCCAAGGTTTTGTTGCCATTACACAGTTTTCTAGAGTAAAATGCATGCTAAATCACTGAGAATCCAGTTATTTTTTTAATGCTATGCTTCGTTGATATGTGACAACCCTCCCAGTGTTTATTGCTTATTGTATATATTTGTGCACTGACCTTGGCTTTAATTGTGGGCAAAATCTTCTTGTATTGGACCGGATTAATAATTTTCAACTATGCGTCGGGCCAGTAACATACCCAATGTGGAGAACCCCACCTTTCTCCCTACTGCATTGCCCCACAACTCCCCCCTGAGAATTTTTCCAGTGTCTCAGCAGAGCAATCCAATGCTATGTTTAGCTGGGCTACATTAGATTTACAAAAACCATCCCTTATTGCTCTATGATGTGGCAAAACTTACAGTCATCAAAAGGTGAAAATTATTAAATCTACAACCTTTCCCAAATGCACCCATCTGGAACGCAGATCCCTTTACTGGAGAAAGGAGAAAAAGTGCAAACAGGGAAAAGACAAAACAGCAGAAAAAAAAATGTCTACAGAATTAAAAATCACATTTTCTGGGTAAAAGAAACAGATTGATTTAGACTCTACGTTTTTAATACTCTATTCTAAGTTTACCTGTCTTCTTTTTATCTTTCAGTCCATCATTGACTGCCATAAAATCTATGTTAAGCTACTGACTATAAGGTTCCAGATATTTAGATTTTTTTACAGAACATGAAAGTACCACATTTATGCCAGTTATTACATTAAATTTTTAACTGTAAACAGGGAATCTCTCCACAATAAAAAGTGCAGGCATTAACAGATATGGGCACGTTCTTTAACATTTAAAATGTATTGTGTGTGCTTATAACATCACATTCCTCTGTTGTAGGAGAGCTGATAAGATACGTGGCTGCATTCCAGGACTGGTCTTTTAACATTTCATTTCCTGCTAGATGAGATCTACCACAGGACTGCAAGAACAACTCCAATTATTTTTTTTTAATCATTTATTGTGACATATTAATGTTAAATATTATACAAACTTTGCAATGCTTGTTATTTTGCTCTACTTCCTTCATATACAGTTTGTTGCTTTTAATAAAAGACAATTTTTTATTTTATAAAGGATTATTTTAACTCAAATAGTAAACATTTGTCTCAATTTTAACATTGTATTGCTTAGTTCAATATTTTAACAAAAGTTGTACTAAACTTAAATGAAATAGTTATGTTTTATGTAAGTAAATCTGTTGTATTGAAAATAAATACTCGATGCTTTGTCATATTTAACATCATATGGTAACATAATATATTGACTGCTCCGTTCCTGGGTGTAGTGTATGTGGCCTAAAGCTTTGCTAGTTTATGGGGTTGGTCCCGTGTAACATTTGGGTACAATACCAATTGGTATATTGAAATTGTTCTTGGATTTGTTTTTTTGTGTTGGTTGGAAGATTGCTTATATATGGTTGCCAAGTTGATATAAAGGTTCTGGCGCATTGTTCTCTGGAAGTTAAGGAGTGTAACTAGTCCATTTTAAACAAGAATTTTATGCAGCTGAATATCATTTCTGTGGGTGGGGATGAGGTTTGTATCCAATGTGCAAATATTGTCTTTTTTGCTGCGGCGGCTATTTTAGTCAGAAAGATTTCGTGTTGGTTTTAAGTGCTTTGTTTTGAGTTGTGTCCTATATGTCGAATATAGCCCACTCTGGGACCAGATCCACTTTTGTTTTGAAGTTTTTAAGGCAGTATTCTGTCATTGTTCTCCATAGTGACTGGATAACTGGGCATTCCCATATATACATTTACTAACTGAGGAATCACAAATTTTGTGTACCACTCTGAAATAACTGGGCACTTAGAGTTTTTTTTTTTTTTTTGCAATGCTCAAAGTTTAGAATTGTGTGTGTATCACAAGCATCAATACACTTCTCAGTGTAAAACCATAGCAGCTGGGTTGCATACACTTTATCAGTAGTTTCATAAAATGTCCTTAGGGCCGGAACCACAACTAGAATGTGATGCCACATACATGTACACCCAGACCCTGCCCTATTATAAATCTTGGTTGGGGTTGCAGAACTACTTGCTAGAGACAGGCAACGCTGCCATTATCAGTGACATTAGGATCTACCCAGGAAGTAAAGCATGGTAAAGAAATACCAAGGACCTTATTGACTAAAGCCTGAATAGTCACATAATGCTATCAATTCACATCTATTCGCCATTCCGCTGACTAAAATCTGGGAATATGCGACCAATTCAGGAATCTACGAAAGTCGTGAACTTACAGAGTTCTTTGAATATTTTTGTGTGCGTGTGCACAGGTACTTCTACTATTATCTAAACTGCGAAGTGTGGTGAAGGTGTGAATGAGACTAGGTGAACTGATCTGAATTCACCTGTTTGACTTCGCCAGTTCAGACTGGCAAATTGGGGGGTTGATAGCAGGGCTCCAATGTTACATAAGTGGCAACTATTTAATCAAAAGTGACAATGGCGACTGTGACTAAATGACTACATGACATAGGGACAAGGTGACATGGAAATAGACTATTCACACAATACAGTTAGTGGGAAATTGTGAGATTGACGTCAATGCCCTTCACTTGTTAAATTCGTCTCTCTATGCATGACTTCCTACTTCTGTCTGACTGACTGACTACACTACACTAAGCATCACCGCTTTCTGCTTGTTCAACAAGTCTGTTCTTCCGCTTAGTCAATAGTGAGAAGTGAATAAGCGACTGTTTTGGCAATGGAAATCAAATTATAGTAAGGTGGATTCTACAGGTGAATTCACCCTTTAGTCAGTAAGGCCCTTTATGTTTATGAATCCTAAAGAATATTTCTTGCAAAATTTCCATTTTTCTGTAAAAGAGCACACAAATTATTAAACAGCAAACCTGCAGCAAAAATTAAGCAACTGAATGGTCAGTAAGGAAGCAATGCAAACATCTATCATAATTAGTTGTTGAATTTATAGCCCAGGAGATAATATATATTTATACATATTACAATATCAAAATGCTCACTGATCTACTGTATGTTAGTTTTGCTTCCTCTAGTACCTTATCTTTATATAGCGCCCACTTGTGGGTCTGTTATTTTTGAGGCATTTCTTAGCATAGCCATCTCATATTTATGATGTCACTACCTCAGGACTCACCTAAGTTTTATAAGTGCATGTGCTGGGAGGTTCTAGGTCAGTGATGGCCAACCTTTTGAGCTCGGTGTGTCAAAATTCGTCAAAAAAAATTAGCATAATTCAGGTGGTGTGTCACTTCAAGAAAAATCCGGAGGTAGGGCAACTGTCCCACTGAGAGCGTGGCATAGGTTAGCCATCACTGTTCTAGGTCATTATCCAGAGAAAAAACACTGGCACCCATTATACCTATACTATAAGTGCATGTACTGGGAGGTTCTAGGTCATTATCCAGAGAAAAGAACACTGGCACCCATTATACCTATACTATAAGTACACCAAACTATGTGCCAATGCTCCATATTAGGCAGGGTTCTTTTGGAAGCAAATTTTCTACTGCATTTTTTTTTACGCGCATAGTGAAAAAACTCCAATGCATTTACACTGGTGAATTTTGTTTTGTGTTTAAAATATATATATAATTTAGGGTGGCACTTCCATGTACAACACCTCACTATCTCTGCACTTTTTCTCTCCTGTGTCTGGTATTGTTCAGTTTTTATTACTACTAATCCTGTAGAATTTTGCATTTTTGTGTGTGTGTGTGTATGTGTTAATATATATAATTTTATGGAAATAAAATGTTGTGGCAAGCTCTTTTACAATACTGCAGTGACCAGTGACCATTTTCTAACATGTTTTCAAGATCTGTTGGTTTGGATATCAAAAGCAGCATCCGTCGTATTGCTTAATAACAGATGACTGAGAGCTATATAAATACAGTAAACAAAAGGTAGCTACCAAAACATGTTACGTGAGGCTGATCCTTTTACCCCCTCCCCCAGTAATGTCCAGTCCTTTCCCACATCTATGAGCCCTCTTGGAAAATGTGACTGTCCCTATACGAAGATATCTATAAATAGCCAGTGGCCAGCGCGTGTTGTGAGTGACAGCTGCTCCTGGAGATTTAGCCAGGGCCAGAAAGGAATCAGTACAGGGAAAAGACTCAGCAAACTTCCAATATTTACCCAATTTCCTGGAATTTCCCCATTCTCCTTGTCTAAGAAGCTGACAGTCTGCTTTCTGCCCAGTAAGTCTTGATGCACTTGTTTTATTTCTAGTGATCACAGCTTATTTATTATGCTTTTCCCATTTTTTAATTCCATGTTTGTCCACTATTCTATTGCTCTGTGCTGGTTAAACACCGTTCCCTTGATAAAGAATTACCTCTTGATGATATACTTGCTAAACTAAAGCAGACTAATTCCTAAACAGTAATGTACATACGTTAGAGATGAATTCATTAACATGCATTTCTATAACTCAGCAAAATGAAACATGGTTATAAATATGTTAAGCCCTTGTGAACATGTGAGGATTGCTTCTCCAGATAGGGGAAATCCCTGAATCTCATTATTTTAGGGAACAGTTAAATGGTACATTCAATAATCTTGATAGTTTCATTAGAAAACCATTTTGATTTGTTACATTAATTTATGTTGAAAACAATTCTTACAAATACTATATTCCAGCTTAAGCTTTTAGCAGAAAAAAATGATAGTAGATCACACAGGCATTTTACTTAGACACGAATGGAGATAGGGATGAACTTAAAGAAACTGGGTTTGCATGGATATTCTTTTTACTTTGAACATAATTAACTATGAACCCAAGTCTTTATGTACCCACCACTGTACAAACTAAAATCTTAATCAGATTTTAACTGCAGTTTTTTTAGACAGTGCCACCTTTTTTGGGCTGCCCTTTCAACTGTGGTGTTATGTCTGCCCCGTATAAACAGTATAAACTAATTTGCTTTGTATTCATTTAACAGATATCTCCACAGATGTAATAAATGTGTATGCCATTCTTTTCTATGTGTTTGGTATTGGACTTCTATATTAGTAAACAGAGGAAAAACAATATCAATGAATAAACACACTGGTATAAGGTTTTATTTTTAAAAGATAAATAAAATTGTATTTACGGCAGTGGGGGTAAACATTTGTATTACAGATGTTGTTGTATTTGTTAGATACCACTGGTTGGACAGTTAAGGTTTTGATTCTATTAAAGGACCAACACCATAAAAAGAAAAACTCCCATTTGGATTTGCATGGAATATAGGGGGTTATTCACTAAAGTCCGAATTGTTGCGTATAGGTGCAAATTCGCCAGATAAAGACAGTCGCAATAGGCTGCTACTGTCGCAGTCGCATCTTTATAATGAGAATATTGTCACAGTCTCAACTTTATTATGGGAAAATTGTCACAATCTTAACTTTAAAAATTGTTGCAATTTTACAATGGGGAAATTGTAGCGGATTTGCTATGGGAATCCACTGTTTGAGTGTTCGACAGTCGAATTCGCACCTTAGTGAATAACCCCCTTTATTTTTACATAACACTGGTAAAAAATATTAGGGATTATACACTAAGGTGCAAATTCGACTGTCGAATTCTCAAACAGCGGATTCCCATAGTAAACCTGCTACAATTTCCCCATTGTAAAGTCGTGACAATTTTTTAATGTTAAGATTGTGACAATTATAATAAAGTCGCAACTGTGACAATATTCTCATTATAAAGATGCGACTGCGACAGTAGCAGCCTATTGCGACTGTCTTTATCTGGCGAATTTGCACCTATACGCAACAATTTGGACTATAGTGAATAACCCCCATTATCTTTAAAGTTGAATGAGTAGTTCATATTTTTTGAGTTTGTTATTCTTCCTTGTGGTTGCAGCTGTCTTTTCTCTGTTAAGTAAACAAATCCTTAACCAGTCCCAATGGTTTGCATAGAACTTTAGATAATACATATTCATGAAGTGCCCCAGAAATCCCAAATCTGGCTGCAACCAGTAGATATATATATATAGAGAGAGAGAGGGAGAACAAACCAAATAAAACTAGGAATTCAGTTCAAAGATGTTTTTTTTTTTTTTTTTTTTTTTTTACAAGTACTGTATAGAAATAACATCTATGTCAATCCAAAAATAATAAATCTGTGCTTCCAAAAATTCTAAGTAGTGTCTATTATTTAAATCTTCATGCAAAAAATTGGACTGGGTGAGGTCTGTTTAATAACATGGCTGATATCAGTAAAGATAAAAACAAACAGAAAGCAATATAATTCATGAATGTAACTTCAAAGTTAACATTTTTACAAGTGTTGTATTTGAATAGGTGCATTGCCAATCAAAATGGAATTTTAAAAATATTTTGGGTGTTACTGACGCTTTAACTTGTATAAATTTAATCAAAAACAATTACATAGTGTTTTAATGATGCATGACACAGACACTGTCATATTTATACTTGCTTCAAAGCTATTTGAGTGTTTACTGGATGAAATAGCAAATATCTAAAGTGTTGGGTGTTACTACATGGAATAATACCCTCCCATATACAAATTGAGATGCATATTTAAAAATGAGCTTATAAATTGCAGCAGCACACTGCCTTACACCTCTATACCTACTGCACTGTAGGACATTAAATGGGGGTATTACTGCACTATATGGAGCACTGGGGGGAAACTGATGGTGGGGGGTAAATTATGGCATTTTCACCTAAGGCACCATTAAACCTTTTCCTGTAACTGTATAGAGCAGTGGTGGTGAACCTTTTTGGCACGGAGTGCCAAAAAGGTGACGTCACTCACCAGTACTGTCCCCCGAAGTGCCAGTGGCCTTCGGGGGACATCACACCTGCATCGTTGGAAGAGCGACACAGATCCAGCCTGAAAAGTGTCAGATCGTGTCCGCGGCCTGTACTGAATGCAGGTTTGGCAATGGCTCATGTGCCAACAGAGAAGGCTCTGCGTGCCCTCTCTGGCGCGAGCCGTAGGTTAGCCTTTCCTGCTATAGAGTATTGCTCTATACAGAATGTTTCTTAAACAGCTTGCCAGCACCCACAAACTTTACAGCGGGTATTTATAAAGGCCATTTCAACCGTTACAATTCGTTTTACTGTTTTTCGATGGTTTTCACCATTAATTTCTATTTTGCTTTACTTTTTGATTCCACTGATATATATTGGGTCAATATAAAATATCATTGGCAAGAATAAAGGTTATAGATAACTATGAGTCATAAGTGCCACACTTTGCAGTGTATTTCAGTTATGTTAACCATCCTTTACAGAACAATATCAATATCTTTTTTTATGGGAAAACTTTTTCAACTGTGGCTAAGTGTCAGGACCAACGCCTTAGGGAAAAATGGTTTATGCCAGCCTGAAGCAGAAAAAGCCTTTAACTTTTATAAATAGACTATTATAGCATATATTTTGTAAATCAGCACCAGGGAGATTCACTGAATTACCCATAGTAATTGAGGGGGTTATTCACTAAAGTCTGAATTGTTGCGCTTAGGTGGGAATTCACCATATAAAGAGAGTCGCAATAGGCTGCTACTGTTGCAATCGTGTCTTTATAATGAGAATATTGTCGCAGTCGCGACTTAATTACGGGAAATTTGTCACAATCTTAACTTTAAAAAATTGTCGCGACTTTACAAAGGGGAAATTGTTGCGCATTTACTATGGGAATCCATTGATTGCAAATTCAACAGTTGAATTCGCACCTTAGTGAATAACCCTCTTAAGGGGTTATAGTCTTAGACCCTCTCAACTTTAAATGGATACCTTGATTTGAAAAAGGTGTGAATTCACTGTTAGCTTACTGAATAAACTCTGGGAAGTGGTAGATACCTGACCAATTCAGGCGCCTACAATAGTCACAATCTTACAGAGCTATTTGCCTCTCTTTGCATGCAATTTACATTTTGCCCAGTTATGTGTTGCATTTTGAGTCAGGCATCCACTGTTACAACAAAGTCAGCTTTCTGAATTAGGCTTTATATTACTTTTTGTGCTTGTATAGTAGATGTTTTGCTTGATTTTACTTCACTGATACTACAGACCCTACACACTTTATGACTGATATACTGTACATTCTATGTACATGTTACACCCGTGACAGAGGATGTTGTGTCACCATTATCACTAATATGAAGTAACCCAGCAGCATGAGTCTTAGGGGGGAATTCACCATTCACCGAAATGAGCTCCGAAGCCTTCGGCTCACTTCACAAATGGTATTATGCGCATGCTGATGTCCTGCGCGAGGACATCAGCATGCGCATTAAAGGGATTCCCATCTCGGCGAGGCAACTCTTTTGGTCTCGCTGAGACGGGAATCCCTTTAATGCGCATGCTGATGTCTGCGCGCAGAACATCAGCATGCGCATAATACCATTTGCAAATTGAGCAGAAGGCTTCGGAGCTCACTTCGCTGAATGGTGAATTCCCCCCTTAGACTTCAGGACGGGCCTCACTTGGGGAGAATAATTCAACCGGTACTCCTTATAAGAAATGCCAGGGCGCCAACAGTTCTTAATAAATAAAAATGTCACTTTATTACTTAAATGAGGACAGCAGAGTCATTTCAGTGGACACACTGAGACAGGATCCCCTTTGTCTGGTTACAATTCACTGATGCTGATCATATTATTGTTAAATCATCATGCACCCTGAATATGTACTTATGACCCCTTTGGCAGTAAATTATTACTCTCCTTCTGACTCCGTCAATCCCCTTCTCATAGTCCTGCAGCTGTTCCTTCAGTCAGGTACTATGGGCACGTGCTTAGGTGAGTACAGTAGATGACATGAGAACTAAGCTCAGGTTAATGGATGGTGTAGTTCTCCTTTACCTGGATATCCAGGACACAGGTCTCCCACTGCAAGTCTGTCTAGACTCTCCAGAACCAGTCTTTAGGATCCTTCTTACCAGAAGTCAGCCTCCATCTCTTGAAACACTTGTAATCAAGTTTCTTGCCCTTAGAGTGTCTTTTGCCTTTTTATAGTTAAAATAAGTACAATCAACTCTTTCTGAAAAACTGTCTTTCACCAAGTTTCCCCTTATGGAGTCCAAAAGCTAGCTGGAAAATGTGGTGTACTCTGTTAGGAACTTATTCTCTCCACCCTACTGCACTGTTCCACTGAAACTCAATAACTGTTACAAAACTGTGCTTTCTTGAACTTAGTGTGAACCCTATTCTAAGTCCTTAACTCTATTAGTTGTCCCACTCTATGCCAATTGTTATCTAACTTTCCAATCTGAGATAATCATCTACCCCTAGAGGTCAGTCTTCCCTATAGATTTTACATGTTACTCACTGTCTCCTTCCCAGCTTACCTGTGAATTGTCATTTGTTATTCAGTTCTGAGTCAGTGTGGATATCTAGCTATCAGTAATTACTGTTACTGAACATAACTCCAACATATATAAACAGAAAGGTAGTTTGGTGTAGGCTGTCAAGCTATAAACAAACCATTGCTTTAATTAATACAGCCTGGTAAACTGAGCTTTTCAGCACAGAGCATGGGATAAGAGATCTGTGCAAAGACAAAACATACAGGATCAAACTTTACAGCGGTCTAATATGACATAGCAACCAATCAGAGATTGGCTTTTATAATTCTTGCTTCTTTATACCCATAATTGCTTATTGTTCATTAGTTGCTATGTATTATTGGACCTATATAAAGTTTGCCCCAGTTGATGAATGTTCTTGATAGAAATACTATAATTATTACATTATGTAGTTATTACTATTATAATTTTAAAAAAAATTAATTTAATTATTAAATATTGTAGGGATTCACTCACTTGCTGCTGTAATTCTTTCCCAATAAACGAGTATCCAGT
>WMED01014097.1:0-14156 GCA_019650415.1 Pipa parva | reverse complement strand
GGATGGACTTGTGTCTTTTTTCAGCCTTATAAACTATGTTACTATGTTACTATGTTTTTTTAGTATCACATGAGGGGAAACCTTACTCTCTTGATTAGAAGCCCTAACTGAATACTGAGAAAAACTATACCATTGGAGACCGTGAATTATTGGCTGTGAAATTGGCGCTAGAGAACTGGTGATATTTGTTGGAGGGCACCTTATTTCCAATTACTATTTTTACAGATCATAAGAACATGCAGTACTTGCAAACTGCCCATTGTTTGAATCCTAGACAAGCAAGGTGGTCTCTCTTTTTCTCTCGATTCAATTTCATTCTCACTTTTGGGAGAGAAGAACCGTAGGGCAGACGCCTTGTCTCTTTTGACTGTGAAGATTTGGAGACTAAAGAACCAATGCCAATTATCAACCCGCAGTGTTTCATGGGGCCTGTTAATCTCCACAGCGTGGATGCAAGATGCAACGGATAAGACCTTTGTGCCTAAAGCTAAATGACTCTACATCTTGAAATGGGAACATTGTTCTCATTTGTCGGGTCATACCAGTATCAAATGGACAATGGAACTTATCTCTCGGTTTTATTGGTGGCCTCAATGGAAATCTTCAGTCAAAAACTTTGTTAATGCTTGTACTACCTGTGCCCAAGTTAAAGTTCCTCGTAAAGCTCCGGCAGGAGCAATTCTTCCTTTGCAGATTCCCGAATGACCTTGGTCCACTATTAGTATGGATTTTATTACTGATTTACCACCATCTTAAAGCTGTTCTGTAATTTGGGTTGTGGTAGACCACTTTTCCAAAATGGCACATTTCATTGCTCTGAAGTCTTTGCCATCTGCTCCTCGTTTTTCCCAAGTATTCTTTAAGGAGATTTTTCACCTCCATGGGATTCCCAAGCACATTGTTTCATATCGGGGAGTCCAATTTGTTTCTAAATTTTGGAGAGCTTTATGTAGGTTTTTAGGCATTAAATTGTTTTTTTTTTTCTTGGTAACCATCCACAAACAAATGCTCAAACCGAACGAATCAACCAGTCCTTACAGCAATTTTTACGGATGTACATTTCCGCCCATCATGATAATTGGGTGGAACTTTCACCCTGGGCAGAGTTCGCTCACAATAACCTTGTCTTTGAGTCTACTAGTAGGTAAGACTCCTTTCTCAACTGTTTTTGGCTTTCATCCTGAGGTTCTTCTTCCACTCAAGCCAAACATTTCTGTTCCTGCAGTCAATGGCTTAGTTAAAGATCTTTCCGACAATTGGACTGAGGTTTGGTCTAAATTATTGCAGTCTAGAAACAGAGTAAAACGCTGGGCTGATAAACAGAGAGGGGTAACGCTTTCTTTTTCTATTGGTGACAGGGTTTGGTTGTCTACAAAAAATTTTCAGTTGAAGGTGCCTTCTCTAAAGTTTGCTCCTCGATTTATCGGTCCCTTTTGGATTTTACAAAAAATTAATCCACTTACTTACAAATTAAATCTTCCTTCTCATTTACAAATTTCCAACTCCTTTCATGTCTCTCTACTTAAACCACTGGTTTGTAATCGATTCATGAGAAAGTCCCCTCCACAGGTACCTGTCTCCATGAATAATTCTGTAGAATATGAGGTCAAAGAGATTCTTGACTAAAAGATTTCGAAGGGGAGACTTTTTTATTTAATTGATTGGAAAGGATTTGGTCCTGAAGAAAGATGCTGGGTATTTGCACAAGATGTCCATGCTCCCATTTTGGTTGCAAAGTTTTACTCCAAGTTTCCACACAAACCTGGTGCACATCCTTGGAGAGGGAGTCTTAGATGAGGGCGTAATGTAACAGTTGGCATTGCCGCAGTCCCTTACCTGACAGGACGACTCGGGCGCACTGTTGTTAGGCGCACGAGCCATGGCTCTCAGGATTTTAATAAAAATATTTTACTACAGTTTAAATTTGCAAAAACAGAAAAAAATAACATTGAGAAGTGTTTGAACCCTCTGATTACTATGACTCTTGAGGACAAAATTTATTAAACTCGGAAAGACGATCTCTGTCTTTTTTTTATTTTTCAAGATTGAGTTTTTCAATCTCAATTTTTTGAATTTTGCGATGGAAAGGTAACCATGCTACTAATGTAATGTATGCCTACCATTCCACCAAAAAAAATTTGAAAGATCAAAATCAAAAAACTCAATCTTGAAAAATTGAAAAAAATCTCGCTAGAACAATGCAAGATCTCAGTAAACTCTGAAAGGCCAAGAGTGCCCTTAGAGTCCATTTGTATTTCTATTTTACATGTATTAATATTTTCATTTAGTGATTGTTTTTGTAGTCATCTCTACCGATCAGTTGAGTGCTTTTTCCATTTTCCCTGTTTTTAACCATCTCTATTAATATCAGTAAAGGTATAGTTTCTAGGTGTCTCCTACAAATAATAGAAGGTATGGTAGGAAACTATTACTAGAGAGGAGTATTAGAAGCTATTCATAAATTACTCTATGATGAAAATTATTAAAATATTATGATTAAAATTAATAACTAGATAATTTTTTATGAAATGCTCATACAGCTTGTTTTAATAGATCAAATCATTGAGAACGCATTTATGATGTGTTCAAGGTTATGAATAAAACCTTGAGCATTTACTGCCAACTGTAAAGTAGAGCCCTGCAGGTTGCAGTTATATCCTATTCAGTGGGGTTTCAGGTTTTGTAAAAAGTCTAGTGGCAATAACACTTATGAAAAATATCTCCACTGACAGCATTACACAGTTTACCTACTTCAGTGCACTGAAGGATTAAGTTGTTTTGTAACTTCAAGGCCAATAAGTGCAATGACATTTTCTCTGTGCACTTGGTCCCTTGGTTTTCTTTGGGGAAAAAAAAATCATAAATATCATCATATCAAAAGCACTAACCAACTATTTGTTGTTGTCATTGTCTTTGTTCTTGTTATGTACTGTTCATAGACATGATGAAGGCTGTGAGGACATTAGGTTATACATTGCACAGCTATATAGAGAACCATTGTTCATAGACATTCTTATGTATTCATAACAACCTGATCATGACGTATAGTTAGTGAATAATCTCTTAAACATTTACTTTTTAACAAAAATGTAACTATTTATTTATTACAAAAAAGATTATTTTCTCAAAAAAATAAACTTTGTTGTATATCCTATAAAATTGATTTGATAGGTACAATAAAAGAGCAATAAAGGTACATTTTAAGTTACTTTTTTCATTTACATAAATCTTAAACAGTAAACTGGCAGTCCTTACTTTATCTATTCTATATAATAATGCAGAGAAAAGGGTATATACTCCGGCTACCTTCTCTCCGTACCCTACTAGCTTTATGTAAAATTAATGGAAGAATAACCTCACCATTCACCAAGATGTGTCAGTGCCATTTAAAAATTATTGACATTTAAGAAGTGGGTTAATTCATCTTACTTCCCAGATGCCACACCACAGTTTGAAATTTAAGTAGAGATTATCATATTGCATAACACTATAAAAGACTCCTGTATGTATGAAGTATATTGTTCATGTCGGTAGGATGCCGTATTCATGATTGTGGTTGCTGTTTTTATAGCTGTCAACTTAAATCTGTAATGCTGAATTTGGTCCCTATCCCAACTGTGTGGGAGTTTCAATCCAACAATAGGTTGGACCTTAAAATAGAAAAGACATCATTGAGTTTTTATATTACATTCTCAAAAGAAGTAATGAATAAAAAATAATTCCTACAGCATTCATAAAAAATCAAAATCTGGCAATCCCTGTTGTAAAGTTATAAAGTGTACTTTAATGTGAATATATTATTTTGTTTTCTTATTCCCCAATAAACACACAGGGGAAATTTATAAAAGTCAAAAAGTTTTTTTTTTGCAATTGGTATAGTTGGTGAAACATTGACAATATATCAATATGAACACTTTTGCTGATTTATAAAGTTGTTAAATTTCTTCCCTGCAAAAAGATTTGCCTGAGTGAGCTATTATTCAATGTGGAGCCGGTCCTTTTGCCACACTCAGATTATTTTTCACAACAAAAAATACCATCAATATTGGTATGCAATAGAAGGGGAACAGTACTGAAAACAGTGTAAAGTGTGCCAATTTCCACGGACCAATATTTATTGATTTATTTTTTTCAGCTGTTTGAAAGTTTGCAGACATGAAAAGTTCAACGAATTGAAAAATAGTGGTGAAAAGTGGCAAAGACCAGTGAAAGGATCAAATAGGTCAAAATGAATTTTATAAATTTCCCCTATTATTAGTGTATTGTGTACAATTAATCTAGTAACAATGCTACAACATTTTTTAAGCCAGTCTCCTTATTGTTTTTATGCTTAATATCTATAATACCCATGATGGAGGTCAATAGGATGTTGCCTAGCTATGTAGAGAACCATTATAGTTCATAGTATGTATCAGAGAACCAGAGTAACCAGTACTGTGGTGTGTGGAAGGGAATGGTTAATTTTGGCTAAGTACATAATAAAATTCTAACGTAATTTCTAAGGCCAAAAAGACATCAGTCCATCCATTTTAGCCTATTATCCTGCAATGTTGCAATGTTGTAATATAATAATTACATGGATCAAGAGCCCGTCTCCATTAATCTAGTTCCAATAACTTGAAATATTCCTGAGCTCCTTTAGTGAATTTACAATTGTAAATTCCTCAGCAGAGAGTTTTATACCATATGCAGTTTGAGTAGTAGCGTATAAAGTGGCAGAACTATTCTCTCATTACATGCTTTTATGCTCCTTTTGAGGTTCCCCATAATCCTATTTGCCTTGTTAACAGCTAACTGAAACTGTTGCTACAGTTAAGTTTACTGTCAGCTAAAATTCCTAAATCCTATTCCATGTCAGTTTTAACCAGTGTTCTCAAATTTAATACATATTTTTGACGTGTATTTTTGCCTCCCATAAATAATTTCATTTCCTGCCAACATATACATTTCTAATAGAATACTGTTGTTTATTGTGTTAAAAAAATTACAAGGTTTAGCTTCATCTACAACAATTGTCATTTTATTACACAATCTCTCTAGAAGGTCATTAATATATTCAAGAGAATAGGTCCTGATACTTAACCCAGTGGTACACCACTAGTAACAGTAGATAATTTTGAATATCTACCCATTAATGATCAACTTCTTTTTTCACCACTGAGCCAGTTACTAACCTACTTACACACATTTTCCTAAGCATTTCATTTTATTTACAGTCTAGAACTAGCATCCTCATACCTTAGAAGCTGAAGAGAGTGTACATTGTTAAATTCCAGTTTTGTGGGACTGATCCTGAAGAATGTTACTTAAATAATAGAAATAATGGTATGATGTTGATGTTACTTAATTCATTTAGAAAATAACAGTGTATATCATTTGGAGTGTGTAATTTGTCTATTTTAATCTTTTCAAGATGGCACTGTGCTTCATCCTAAGTAAAACAGGAGACATTTAACGCAAGAAGTGTTCCTTTTTACAGATCTCACTAGTTTGACATTACAAAATTTGCAGAAGTATCTCTTCTTTTCTGCAGAGGTTATTTTACTTATATTTATAACCATTTCCAAAAATCTATCAACCACTAGTGTTTGCCCCTATGACTTCAGTGAGTGAATGACTGTGGCCTTACAGATTTAGAAAATAGGATTTTGACACAGCAAAGTTGATTTCATGACATCAGTGTTGTCATCATCCCAGCATGTTAACAATCATTTCTACAAAGGACTTCAGGTTAATTTTGGGTATTAATGCATTTTTGCAAAATTTCTGCCAATATACGCTTAATTTTGACAGCTTTTAATCAAGTAAATAGTAAAATCAAAAAAATGAAATTTTTTTAGTTAAAATGGGCAGAAATGGAAAATACTAATAAAAAGGATATATGATTGAATGAAAGAAGAACCAGGTTGAAATGCTCAGCTCAGTAAAATCTGTATGTCTGAGGTCTTGACTGGTTTGACGAAGGACAATTAATGGAATAAAGCTGCAGCTAGCTAGGTAAAATAGTAAAAGACGACAACTGTTCTTAAACAGTACAGGAAGTCAGATTTAATGATCTTATACAAAGGAAAGCTACAAATATGTATTTTCTTACAATTATAAATACACTGCTTTGTTAGCCCAGGTTGTAGAAAGAGGCAAGGACAGGCTTAGAAACTGCTGTGCAGTTGACAAAAAAGTTAAGTGAGGATTTCACAGAATCATTCATCACACATGCCAAAATCTCACATAACCTTGAAAGAAAAGAAGTTTAGCAATTTAGAGCTTTGTGCAAAAAGAAAAAAAAACACAAGGTAAAACTTTCTTATTTTAAGCTCTAAGAGAACGTCAAACCTTTCTTATTCTCTGCATAAAAGTAAAAAATACAAATTTTTGTCTACAGATTTAAAGCTGTAATTTTGTTTCAAAACCATAACATGAAACTTCAGAAAATGGAAAATATATAACAAATTTTGCATTATGAAAGGTTTAAAGGAAAAATGTATAAAATACTTAAAGGAGAACTATAGTTAAAAACCATACTTACCTGATGAATCTAGCAACAGTACACTAACTACACTCTGCCCTGGATCATGAGATGAACTATGTAGCTGCAACTCTCTTTCGCCCCCTGTATATGGCATGTACCACATTGTATGCCCCACCCCCTGCACATCTTGCTGAAACTTACTTAAAACACAGGTAGAGATCAAAAAAATTCCGCACCCATGGGCATTTCTATGGTTTGCATGTAGATTCTTTAAATCAATTTACACTGTGATATCTGTGCTCTGTGTTTGCCTATTTCTTCTATTTTAGTCCCTTTTACAATCTACTATAAGATTATACATATTTTAGAAATAAAGTTTGCTTGTAAATAGTGTATCAGGCAGGCATAATATCTGGTATTTATACTGTAAATTTAGTGCAGATACTCAAAATCTTGACTTCTTAAGACAGGGGCTCTTTCCATGTCTGCTGAAAAGAATAGAGTGAAGCTATTTTGCTTCTATCATGAAGAATTACAGACTGAGCATGTGTTTCCAGGCCAAATTTGCAGCCATTAGTCTTTACTGTCATAAGGTGCACCTGAAAACCTTGAGTGCCTTCATGGTGGGGCAATCATCTACCCCTGGAAAGTAGACATGCCAAAAAATGGGATGGATTGGGAGTAGTTGTAACCTCCCAGTTCATCCCTCTGTCCTGCCCTATCTGCCTAATGGATGGTCGCAGCTATTACTTATTGATCTTCCTTATCATATAGCTGCTATTATTCACCATGTACTATCTCTAACAAAAAAGTCCATAGCTAAAAAACTTACAAATCTCTGCATATGATTAAATATTTTTAGTAAATAAAGTTACATAGCTACCAATGAGAACAACCCACACTCACCACCCAAATTAAATACCACAAAGACGGCAACTTTTATTTGGTTAAATACATCTTCACCCTGAACTTTATAAAAATAAATAATGATGAGCTGCATTGCAGTGGCTCGTGAACATGGTCACTTCAGGTTCTTGTCTGGATGTTATGGCAATTGTTATGATGTGGTGGCAGGGTATGTTGTTCCTGTACTTCACAATTCTACATACTACTGATCCTAATCCTAGTGCTTCAATGAGCTGCTGTTTAAGCATCTCATAATCAGTCACAGTTCCAAAGATCCTTCCTATAGTGCAGATGCACAGTTCCTGTTTATCGTTAGCCCAGGTAATGCAGTTCACTTGTTCCTGCTTTCTGTCCAGCTAATTCCTGTTGAGGATTAACCTGGGAACAGCAAACTGAGGGCTCCCAATACAGCAAATAATATACCTCATTGCAGAGGTTAAGGATGAAGACCAGAAGCCACTTAGACTCTGCACACCAGGTTAACCAGTACTAACACTGCAGTGGCAAGTGCACCCACACTAATTCGTTATTCATGAATTTAACAAAATCACCCCTTTTACAGCTATATCTTGCTCACTGTTTTAGAGTTTCACAAGGCTGAAATTATAAAATCAAGTGGTTTCAGAGAGCATTGGGGGTTATGGGGATATTTGATATCAAAAAGATTGCATTATATTTATAAAATAAAATTAGGACCAGCTGTGCTTACAAACAAGGAGCAGGTAAAACATACTTTATATATACGTAAGAAGTTCTATATTTTTCCCAAGTTAAGCAAATTATTTTCTTATATAATTTCTACTTTACTAAACATTTTAGATTCTGATGATTTATAAAGCAGCTTTATGAAATGATAACAGAGTCCTAACAATTTTAGAAAAGGGTCTTTTTTCTAAAAAGTATCCAAAATACTCAATAATCATAATAAATACATACATTTTATGCAAAAAAAAAATTTTTTCACATGTTTCATATCTCAAGCACTATATTGACAGATTCACCAGGCTGCATTGAATAAAGCAATGATTATTTAGGGCACTGGAGCCTGACTCACACTATGTTCCTCTATTAAAAGTAGGATATGACAGCATTGGTAAGATGGTAAGGAATGTGCATGTGGATGAAAGGATTATATCTTTTTTAGAATTCAAGATAATTCATTTTAGTGCTTTTCCACTTTACTAAGCATTAAAGTATATATTAAGGCACAACCATTTGTTTCTGTTGATAATATCTCAAAAGCTGTGATTGAACAATACATAACAACTGTAAACAGTTACATTTACATTAATTATTTATGGCTTAATCATTCTACATTGTCAGTTAGCATTGCACAATTATCTGATCTGTGCATTACAAAAAAAGATGAGTACCCACACCATCCAATCCCACTTATCAAGAGCTCCTTGAGGCTAGGTTCAAAGTACAGCGCATCATATTGTCATGTGAAAAAAAAAATACGGCTCAATGCAAGTTGATGGTACTTACATAGTTCTGGACACACCAGCGCATGATGTACATATGCTGGGTCCGGAACACTGTGTGTTGCATTTTTGCCACCGTATATATACACCGCACCTAAAATGTGACACAAAAGAAGTGATGTGAATGCTTAGGGAGCGTTCACACTGTTGCTGGTTAAGTACAATAGAAAAATACGCTTGGCGTATTTTTCTTTTCTTTTTTTTTCTTCTTCACACTTGCATATGATGTGCTGCACATCATACGCTTGTGTGAACCTAGCCTGAGACACAATATTATCAACTCATTCCTGAAACTGCATCTACATAAAGTAACAACTAATTTATACTCCAGCTGTAAATAAATACGTACATTTCATGAGTGTCCAGTGGGCTGGAAACCTTTGTGTAGCTTTCTGCATCTATCAAAAAGCTACATTTCTGGAACAATACTCTAAGAACCTTATAATTGGTATTTAGTTAAAAGCGATTGTAATTATTAACAAGGCTTTACTGTAGAATAATTAGTCCCATTAAACGCATGTTGGCCATTGGTTTACATTAAGCATAGGCCATGCAGCAAAGAGCTATATTTGCATGTTGCACCCCTCTAATTAGTAATATCAAATGGTTAAATGATGCATAAAAATTCTTAACTTGTTGGTGTGGCTCTACCCATTATCAGTTAACTGAAAACAATTTAGAAACAACAAAGTAAATATCATGCTAGACTGAGATAATGGGATGCTGACAAAACTAATGCCTTCTGGCAAATTTTCTTTTCAATTCTACAAAATTTTGCAACAGAAAATTAAGCTTTGCCAACCTCAGGCTGGCTCAGTCAGAATACTGTCTGAAAAGGAGCCTGCTAAAATGACAAGTGAAAACACAGTGATGAGTCTTAGAATATCTCACTACCTGGAGGCATTGAGTCCTACACATTGAACTGGACAGGTTAATACTTCCTTCTCTAGACAAAATAAATAGCAACTATCATCTAAGTACTGTGTGTTATTATAGAAGATGAGAAAAAATAATGAAAACCTTATTCATTAGGGCATTTTCGCATCATTAAGGAATTATTACCTTAAAGTGTTCAAGGCAATCAGTGTATATACTAAGTTTTGCATTTTCAGTCAGGGATGGGTTAAAATGGTATATAGCAGCACAATTGACAAGTTTTTTTCAATAATAATATTTTCTCTCTAAAATATATCCAGAGATATAAGAAATATTATTTGTTGAATGTAAATACACTTTAAAAAGTTTTAGTCTATAGCTTCATTAACAGTTTGAGAGACACTTGAGAGTACATTATGGTTAAAGTTTAATTTACGTAGTAACTGAACAATATATTACAGTGAAGCAAAATTTGAAGGTCATTTTTACCAATTAATAGATGTTAGTTGCATTGTTATCAAAACATACTGTAGAATGGAACCCTGCTGTACTGACAGTATCAGGGTTGTACTAGCATATACTGTACATCCAGTGCACAAGCACTTACTAGGAAGCAAATAAGGTAGATACCAGTTGTCTGTAGATGTTAATATGCATTAAAAATAGAAATAGCAAGATATTGTATAGATGAAGTAGGAAAGATATTGAAAATTCTTTAGAAAATATTTTGACATTTGAACACAAGATATCCTGATTTTAACAGCAGTTTCTCTTTGAGAATACCAGTGACTTTCTCAAGATGAAATAAATAAATGACCAATACAACTTTTAAACATATATCCATCATTATCCACCAATCATAGTGAAGCAATGACTTAAGTAACCATAATAAACAAACTTTACTAGATAGAATTTTAAAGGGAACCTGTCAGGTCCACTTAACAGACTTTATTTTAGGAAACTAAGACTGTAGTAAAAGAAGCAACCTCCCTGCTTCTTTTCTGTTCCAATGCCCAACTTGAATCTCAAGTTGGGCTGGGTGGAGCTAAATGACGATTGACTTTATAGCTCCTCCAATCAGATCCCTGCTAGATTGTGATTTAAAGAATTTGATTGGAGAAGTGTCAGTCCTTCTTTTGGCCACACCTAACCCAACTTGAGATTCAATTCAGGCATTGGAGCATACCCCGACAGGTCCACTTTAAATTGAAAATCTAGGTAAAAATTGAACAGTGCTCAAACTCTACAAATAGATCACACTTGCTGACTACCTTTAAGAAGTCAATAAACAGGCTGTTAAAAATTAATTTACTCTGCAATGCAAAAGAAAGTACTAGTTTTTTACATTTTAATTGAGGGAATGTCAGGAAATTACTTTCCTTCCAACAGTTTTGCCATGCATTAAAGGGTTTTTTTCAAATGCATGACTTTTAAATATCTATCATCTTCTTTCAAACATTATTCAACATTTTTTTAGAAATATAAGAAACTGTGCAGTGCGCAACTAGCTTCTCAAAAACAAACACACAAAATTTAATCTTGCACCAAGCTTTTCTTTACTGTTCCACTATCAACTGCAATTTTCCAATTCTGTTTATCTGATGTGTAATGGTGTAAGCAGTTAAGGCAGTAGAAAGGCCTTATTTTACAGCCCTTTACAACAGCTCAAATAACAAAATGATTCATACATGTCAGGATAAACTCTATGCAACACAAAATCTTTCAAATAATGTGGAGTTGAACTGTTGAAAGCTTAATTCAGTTGATCTATATAAACTTGTGAATAAAACCAAAAAAAAGTGCACAAAATGTATTTTTTGTGATTGTTATTAATGTTGAAAAAATATTGCCGATCAGGTTGAGCTAAAGTATTAGGATTTTGCAGAATTCAAACTGCTCCTTTGTTGATCCATTTGAGTGTACACATGGCAGTTACCACGGTTATTGTTGTATCTGTTAAATATGAATAAACATAAAATTGATCTACCTATATAGAAATGGCATAAATGGAAGATGGGACATTTAATCATACAACAACTGATGCAATTTTCCTGATTTTAAGAGATGTAAAGAAAGTAATGTCAACCAAATCTAACTCACCTGCATTTAAATCATAGGAGGATTTCTGTATGACTTGATGCAAGTCTTTGGGAATGAATGCAGATACAATCAATAGTGGAAATAGACCAAGTTGCATTATGTTGTAACAATGGGATATTGTTTCATGTGTACAGTCCCTTCTGCCAAAATAGTATTTGTCTGTATCCTGAACAAAAACCTGCTTTTGGACTATACCTAAATAATAAAAAACTTCAAATCAAAACCTGGTATTTCAACAATCATATTTCCTTTTGTTCCATGGAATTCTTGTTCCAGTGACTATTTTATTTAACTTATTAAGTGCAACAAACTGTCTCAGACTTTTACGATTTTTTTGTGCCTTAATTTATTTTGGGATTGCAGCATAGCAAAGTTTTCCAGGTCTAATAACTTATAGCAATAAATTAGTAGTTATCTATTAATGGTGTCTTTTTTTGTTGTTTTTCAATGCTTTTCAACTCTTTTGTTCTACAAACGTATTTGTGGATAAAAATCATCAATGTCTTTAAGAATTGATAAGGAACCATCAAAATCAGCATACTTGTATTGTTTTCAATGCAGTTCCCCTACTATTGTATACCTATATTAAAATGGTGTTTTATGACACAAAAATCATCTGAATCTAGGTTCACACTAGTGTAGGATGCTCAGCGCATAATATGCTAGTATGAAAAAAAAAGAAAAATACTCCGAGCGTTTTTTTTTTTTTTAACTTACCAGCGACAGTGTGAACACTTCCTCAGTGTTCATATCACTTCCTGTGTGGTTGCATTTTAGGTGCGGTGTATAATACGCTGGCCAAAATGCGACACACAGCGTTCCGGACTCAGCGTATGCTCATCATATGCTAGTTTGTCCGGAACTAGATAGATTCTACCAGCTTTCATTGAGCCATATTTTTTTTCACACTAGCGTATTATGCACTGCGCATAATGCGCTAGTGTGAACTTAGCCTGACTAGAAAAATGGTCAAATCAACTCCTTAGTGAATAATGGGTATTTGCCAGCCTAAATCAGATGAACATGATTCAGCATTTTGGAACGGCATTATAAAATTTGCAAAATGACGATATTGATATATAGCAAATATTTCGCCGACATCACCAAGTTGAAAAATGCTTCAACTTTTATAAATATCCTCCAGGTGTTCTTTTATAATGGGAGAGAAAGCTCTATTGTTAAAAACACATATATTTTTTTTTCCTGAAAAAAGATACATCAGTGTTAAATGCTAAAATAATAAAGATATGATTTTTCTTAATTAAGACCTGCCAGTGCAAAATTAGGTTCTAGATTCTTGTGGAAAAATGCTACAAACTCTAATCATTACCAAAAAGAAAAAAGAGAAAAAGAAAGGCCACGTTTTATTTGTAAGACATTGCTCTCAGATTCTGACATTTCTGTGTAGACTGACAGTAAATCATAATCCCCCCAGATTGCTCATTTATTTTTAAAACTTGCTAAATTAAGTTAAAAGTTTGTTCTGTTCTTTTTTGGGCAATAAATTCTGCTTATGGTTACTTTAATGTAAAATGCTGAGGACTGTAATAAATAAGTTATCACAGATTAAATTTAACTGTCACAGGATTCGACAAAGCTTTATTTTTTTTTCCCTAGACAGGGAAGCCACCTGACGTTCTATTGACTCCAGGGATCTGACTATTTTTTCACACCAAATGAATTGTATTTTCATTGCAGACAATGCCATTATCAAACCTGTGGGCAGCCATCAATCAATTTATGATCTTTCAGTCATGGATCGTTGCGGATAAGATCTTGCAAGATTTCTGTAAAGAAAAACACAAAACATGTTTGTTTGCTAGTACATTTTACTAGGTGAAATATAATAAACAGTAAAAGTGTAACACAGAAATGGAAAGATTATCTGACTTATAATTAATTGTCCACTCCAACGATGATAGAAGAAAACAAAAGTAGAAAGCAATATGGAAACAAATCTAAACATAAATATATTTCATGTATATAATTTTAACTTCACTTACCACATAATCAACAAAATGATTTTTAACATCTGCAATATTTCCTTGTTGTAAATGCTATTCATGGTTAGACTGTTCAACAAAACAACCAAAGGACCTCGGTTGGACCCTTATACTGGAAATCTTTTGAGATGGCAATAAGCCTGCGGGAGTCAAAATGATCCATTCTGATGCCAAAGCATTTGTTATTTTTTAAATTACTTTCTTTATCTCCTTTAAAAGCTTTAACCTTGTGTGATTGTTCTTTTATAGTGTTGAGCAATGATGGCAATAATCATCATCGGACCATTATCGATTTTTTGAAATCATCGAATGGATAAT
>WMED01014096.1:0-14157 GCA_019650415.1 Pipa parva | reverse complement strand
TCTATTCTATTCTATTCTATTCTATTCTATTCTATTCTATTCTATTCTATTCTATTATTTACATCAATTCGCATGACTTCGCATCCTGCTTTTATTCGATTGACTTTAACACACTATGCATGCAACTGCGTACATAGCAATCCGCCTGTTCAACAAATCTATCGGCAGCTTCATCAATAAGGAGAAGTGAATTTGCTACTCATATTTTTAGTAAAGTGAATTTAACAGGTGATTTTCGACTTTAGTCAATAAGGCCATAAGTTACCACAAAATATGACCCCCAGGAGTCGATTCCATCAGTTTATTATGCTTGCCAATTATAACCTAATGTTACTGTTTTGATTTTTATGTAAAACAAATAAGTGTAAATTCCTCTGTTTATTGGTAAGTCAGCCTTTCTCATTGTAATGTACAGTGAAAGGCATTTTCTTTCTGAAACATCTGTCATTTAATAATGCCTTAAGCAAAGGATTTGTAATACATCAGAATGTTTTGCGGAGTTGAGTTATGCTTCTCTAATTATATTTAATTATATTTTATTATGGGTAATTATATTTGTGGCATTTGATTTTTTTTTTCTGCTGAATTTTTTGAAAGCACAATTTGACATTTCATGTCAGAAGGGGCAGCACTGAATTTACATTGACTTGTTAGTGTTTATTGTCAATTCAGACCATGAACTATTCTGCAAGGCACATATTACATTAGTAGTATGGCTACCTTTTCCACCAAAAAATTAGAAAAATTGAGAACAAAAAACTCGAGACTGAGATTGGTCTTTCCAAGTTTAATAAATTTCACCCAAATTTGACTGTTATTAGAATAACTACACAATTCAACTGATTTTTTCTGGTTCTATTAAAGAAGCTTCTGCTCTGGATATGTTGGTTAGTGAGCCCAAGAACTGAATCAATCCAATTTAAATAAAAAATAAAATAGGATCAATCTTGTCTTGTAACCACTTCATTTATATATCAAAATGTTTAAAACCAGTTAATTGCAATAGTCCAGAAACTTTGGGAGTTATTCACTAAAGCCCGAATTGTTGCGTATAGGTGTGAATTTGCAAGATAAAGACTTTACAATGGAGAAATTGTAGTGGATTTACTATGGGAATCCATTGTTTGCAAATTCGACAGTCAAATTCGCATCTTAGTGAATAACCCACAAATTTATGTTTTATGTATAGAAAATTGCTAATTTCTTGTGATTTCCCAAGGTCAGAATCTACATAAATAAAAGCTAAAACATGTCTTGTTTCTTATGTTTTCTAAGTTTCACTAATGTAACTCAACAACTACGGTAATATAGGGAACTGCTGTTACGAACTTGGTTGAACAAAGACAAAATTCCACTCATTGAGGAACATTAATAGATAATAATACTGCTCTAAGGCAATATCTGTTTCTAAATGTGCATTAACCCTCTTCTGTGGAATTCTAAGAATTTTCTAGGCAAAAGTATGAACTGTTCCTTGTTTTAGAAAACAGACTGCTGTAAGTTTATCATTGTGAAAAGATGTAGTGCTGCTAAATATGGGATTATAATCACATGTCAACTGTAGGCAGTTTCACAACGGTTGCAGTTTGACTAAGTGGAGGAGTGTGTAGAAGGAGCAAACGCGACTAGATGAACTGCAAATTCATCTGTTTGACTTTGCAGCTTCAGATTGGCAAGTTAGGAGGCTGATGGCAGGGCTCTGCTCTGTACTTCTGTATGACTGACTACACCACACATTGCATCCAATAGCAATCGCCAAAGTCTTTTTCAACAAGATTAGTCACTGCTTAGTCAATAATGGGAAGTGAATCTGTGCTTATTTTGGTGATGCAACTCGAACTGTAGAATTGGAGAATATTGGTTTGAAACTACTTTTCAATGTTTTGTTGAACTCTATTTCCAATGTAGGAACTGAGTACAATGAAATTCATTTTTAGTATGTTGTAGATAGTAATATTCTAAGATGGTTAGAATGGCACTCTTTGGGTTATTGAACTTTTTACTTAGAACTTTTTTTGTTTTTTTGTTAAAAGTTTACATTTAAATCATCTCTGCTGTGCTCAGTGTAGACTGGACTACCGATAGTACGGAGCCTGAACAGAAAGATAATTCATGGAAAAGAAAACAAACAAGACTTAAATTAATGGATAAACTGGTTGTTAAGTGTCAGTAACTCTCGGTAAACAAAAAACATTAATTAAAATAAACCAGAAAGAGGAAGCAAATCAAAATAACTAGAAACAAAGACCAGCTGCAACATATCTATAGTGCCAGTGCCACCATATTAAATATTCTGAAATGTATTTAATTTTCCAACCTCTTTAGCATAAAATGACGTTCTAGAAAATTGTATGCTGGGAAGGATGGGGGGGCAAGGCAGGGGGCAAACATTGCAGCTAGCTGTGCTTCTCCATTCAATATTAAAATGAAGAGCATAGCGATGCTGCTGCATGGATTTAAGACAACCTCCTCCCTGCTGCAGAGATCCGAGTCTGCTCATGTGTAAGCTGCACTTTACACATGAATTCTGGTTCAGAGAGCTAAGGGGCAGCCCTAAGCCCCTTCTTCTCTGAGTTTCCTGTGTCCTCAGTATCACACTGAAATATAGGACTAGGGCAGACTAATAGTAAGGGGATTTCAGCCAGTCACAGTGGCTGGCATTTAGCATGATAGCCAGTATGAGACCCCTTTATAGTTGAAATTTTAAGAAGGGCCTTTGATGTTTGACCACAGTAGTGCCCTATGTATATTACAAGATCCATAAAAAAGTTACATTTATTGTGCTTGACTGGCTTTCCTAGAGCCCTTATCTTAACTTCATCAAATTCCTTCTAGATGAACTGGAATGATGTCTGGAAGCCAGGCCTCATCACCCAACACCAATACCTGACCTCACTAGTACTGTCGTGGATGATTGGAATGAAATACTTGTATCCATTTCAAAATTTTTCGAAGAGCATCCCCAGAAGAGTGGAGGCTGTCACATTACCAAAGGGTGGACCAACTTTTACATTAGTGCCAGTATTTTTGGAATGAGATGTTCAATAATCACATATGGATGGAATGTTAGGACTTTCATCATGACAACTGTTTTGCTTTCTAATTATTCCCTAGAATTTGTTTTATTATAACTATTTTATGCAGTGTTCTTTCTCTCAGGTTTCAGAGTTGGAGGACTGCACAGGGCATTGGCAGGCTACAGAGATGGGGGACTATTAACAAACAGCTGAGCTCTACAACATGGGGAATCAACCTCTCCCTGATTATTTGTAATGCTGAGTAACAGCCAGAACCAAATAGTTCAATCTCTAGGTAAACAGTACATGCTAATACAAAGCTTAGCAAAAATAAATAAAATAATAATTTATATAATCAGAGTTATTTTAACACTTTCAGTTAAGAAATTTAAATGTTTCTGTGAGTGCTAGGAAGAAATAGGTAGAGAGACAGATGGATGACAGATACAGATAGATAGAAACAGATAGACAGACAGCCTGACGGACGGACGGACGGATAGATAGATAGATAGATAGATAGATAGATAGATAGATAGATAGATATACAGATAGATAGATAGATAGATAGATAGATAGATAGATAGATAGATAGATAGATAGATAGATAGATAGATAGATAGATAGATAGATAGATAGATAAATAGATAGATAGATCACACACTTTCCCTTTAAGGTTATTTCTCTAACAGCAACAATGACATATTGTTTTCAGCATTCTTGTGTATGTATAGTAAATATACACCTCAGGAAAAAGGCAAGAAATGGTGAACTTCTAATGACAATCATCCTGGTCTTTAATCTCTGGGAGAATAAAAGTTCCCTTTCTTCCCATTACTATTTCATTCTTTTCAGTGATCATTTTTCTATTAGACACTTTCTCCGTCTCAGTTTGTTACTTTGTGAGGTTTCAGTTGTCTAAATATTCATCTTTCCAGTGATTCAGGCAGAAATGTGGTTGTTTATGGCATGGATTAAAAGCTCATTCATACAATCCAAAGAAAATATATTCTCACATGTTTCATCCAAACATTAGAAAGACAACCTGTCTCATTTCATGTGTGTCCATGTACAGTGTCATTGGATTTTGTTTGTTTAACAGAGTAGAGATGGCACACATAGAACATACATCCCATGTCTAGTTAGAGAACCATAAATACTTTTCTATTCATTCTATTTCTCACCTCTGCCGATTTATTTTTTAAATAATCATTCTCTCTAGGGGTGAATGGGGGAGGAGGAATACTGATTACTTCCTTTGCTCCACTGACATTTCCTGCTCGAGATGTCTTCTTTCTTCTGTTGCAGCCCAGTGATCCTCTTCCCTTCCTGTTTCTTTGGTGATTTTTTTCTTTTGTGCAACGCACAAACTGCTGATGAACATGCACAGAAGTAAAAAACAGTTGAAGATGACTGAGGCATGAAACTGAAGAGGATCATGATACTGCAAGAGAAGAACGTCAATGTTCCTTGAAGCAGGATCCAGTTGTGGAGTAAAGTAGGTGTAAAGGTTCAGTACCGTGATGTAGAGGAGAAGGAGGTGGCTGGTAGAAACCACACTGAACTTGGCGCTAGCTGTCCTTAGGTTGCGGAGTCTAAGGTACACTCCAGTCTTCACCTTTAACCCCCACAAGGGGGTACTGGACTATGGTACAGGACTCTGGACACAGAACTCAGGACACTAGAGTAGGTAACAAGCGTATCCAGGAACTAGCAGTACAGGCAAACTCTTTTATGTTTAAACTAGTGATTCACAAAGCCCACAAATACTTAATGATTTGTATTTTAAATTCGGGCGCCGGGACTGGAGTGCGTCTGCCTTATATAGGCAGAGAGGTAGGCACACTCCTGCCTCCGTGCACACCAGGCGCGCCCCTGTGATGACACAGAGGGTGCGTCACCTGACCGTGCTCTCAAAGCGCCGGCAGTGCATGACATGCGCACACTAGAAGAGGGTACCCGGCGCTGGAACGGACACCAGTAAGTATTCCTTACAATAGGTTGGTAAGAATCACCCCAAGAGTGAGAGAACAAGTTTTATTTATCCTTTATTCCTTAAAGGAGCATAATAGGCTTGTTAAGTCTATGAAGTGATTAGGAAGGGGGAGGTACTCACTGATAATACTCTTAGGCCCCAGCACTGCCCCTCTTCTCTTCAGAGATCCCAGACTCTTCTGATCTTGCCCAGGTCCTCCTTACTCCTAATTTTTCTATGTTTTTCTGAAAGAGCATGCGCAATAACAAAAAGATATCCCACCTCATGTTAATTACTCAGAGAAATTCTGGAACCAGTATCTTCGACAGACTCATCCATGGTTCTTTCAATCCTACTTCAGTCTCCAGACCTAGCAAACTTCCACGCTGAGGCCCTGTCACTTTGTAGACCCTGCTCTAGATGCCTGATATTCCATCAGAGGAACCTGGGTATCATATGCCCACTGCACTCCTTGTTGGGGATCAGTTACCCTTTATAGCTATAACTAACAATTACTACTGAAGTGATCTTTTACTGGGCTTTACTAACTCAATCTGCTGACAGGGTCCATTCACCCACCTGGTGAAGGCCTTGGAGCTCCAAGACCTTTTTTCTTCAAAAGCAGCAACTTTTAACAACTCCAGGATCCCACCTATTAATAACCTATTCATTAATTTACTCTTCCTGTAAAAAAAAAAAAAAAATACAAATATTGTCAAATACAGTATTTACTGTGACCCAGTAGATGGAGCTGTGACTTTATAATTTAATACAATATGTTCTCTACAGCTACATCTCTAGCACAATGTACTGTATTACATTGCATCTAATACATTCTCGCTCTCTATCTATGGGGGTAATTCAGGAAAGTGCGAACTTACCTGGCGATCCTTCGATTCACCTTGTCGAGACTGGTATGCGCTCCATGCTCTCCTGCACATGGAGATCGGTGAACGCTTTAAAGGTACTTTGGCTCAGCGAGGTGACTCGAGTGATATACCAGTCTCAGCAAGGTGAATCGAAGGATCGCCAGGTAAGTTCACACTTTCCTGAATTACCCCCTATATATAATTCACTCTTAGGGCGAAATTTACTAATGCCGGATTTAGTCCGCCCAAAGTAAATTTCTGAACACACGTGCGATATTACGATCGATTTGCGATCGCACGATCGCAATTCTGATCGATTTGCGATTGCACAATCGCAATCGCGATCGATTTGCGATTGCATGATCGCAATTGCGCTCGATTTGCGATCTCGCGATCGCAAATCAATCAGAATACCACACATGCGGTAAAAATACCGCACGTGCGTTCAGAAATTTACTTCGGGCGATCGTTTCGCCCTTAGTAAATTTCGCCCTTAGTAAGGAAAGTGAAATACGTAATACTTTCACTATCCTTTACAAGAAATTTTTTAAAAACTTAGTGAAAGTATTAAGCATTTAACTCTCCTTATTAAGTGTAGGTAATAGTTTATTAAATAAACAGAGAATATATAATATATAATATAAACCATGTTACTATGTCACTATATATATGCAATGTAATATGCTATGCTAGAGCTCTATGGTAACGGCTCCATTTAGCGGAGCATATGAGCTATTGTATTTGAGAATATATCCAGAAAATATTGAAATATGAATATGAAATACTGGGTGGAATCCTAGAGGTAATGTAAGGAGAAGCTTTTGGAGGGAAAGTGTTCTTTGTCGTTTGGGCCTCCACCACGCAATGCAATAGGTCACTTAAAGAAGTCATAGAGATGGCTAGAAAGGGTAGCTTACCCCAACAAGCAGTGCAGTGGGTAAGGGATACCCAGGTGTTGCAGCAAGAGGTATAGCACCTTAGAGAAAGGCTTGGAAGTAATAGGGTCTCAAAATGGAGAGCACAAATCTGGAGATTGAAGTGTACCCAGTATGTGAGAAGTACCATGGTGGAGTTCACTTTAGATGCTAATGGCTTGGATTCACTGCAGTAATTCCCAAGAGGTGTGATGCCCCGAGGATAACTATGCACAAGTGATGCTATGTTATATGATGTAATGCTGAGATATGAAACTGTGCTGCTGAATAACTAAGTGCTACAAGTTGAAGTTATGTGTGTGTGTTCAGAGACCATAGGCGTGCGCATGGGGTGTGCCTGGTGTTCGGTCACAACGTCATCGCACACATGCATCACATGGTGATGTACGGGTGTGACATCATCACGTACTCGCATCACGTGGTGACACATGGCGTGATGTCACTGCGCAGGCACCCCTATATAAAGGAACCTGTGCACACTACTGTCAGAGACGGTAATTAAAGTGTTCCTATGTGAGCAAAGGACCTCTGTTGCCCATCATTGTGATTTAAAGGTACAAACACTACTCCAATTAGTAAGCGGGGTCTATCCCTGAGGTATCTGAGCTGACTACAGTGCAACAAGTGGATGTTTGTGACACTACAAGCAGAGAGTGCCTTAAAATAGCGTTACACTCTTAAACATTTCCATTTCAAAGTTTACTACCGAAAATACTGATTAAAATGTTCAAGGGGAACTAAAATCCCACCTTGACTGGCATGTCTGGGATTAGCTAAACAAGCCCCCTGGGTCAGCCAGTTCCTGCAGCGGAGGCATTTTAATCCTGTGCTCCATACTGAAACTAAGGTATCCAGCATCTGCATGGTAACCAAAGAGTAAAGCGGGTTTATTTATCTAAGCACAGGCTTGCTGTAACTGAACATTACCAAAGTGTTGTTCAATTGTTCAGTTTGTCCGTCTGTTCTGAACATCTGTATTTCCATTCTTTATTAAATATTATGTGCATATATCCCACTTTATTGTTTGTATCTTGCTGGCCAGATTAATTTATTGTTTGACTAGGAACACAATTTAACAATAGCGTATAACAGCTCAGTAGTTAAGCTTGGGTGAGTGTCTGGTTCAGTGATTAAAATCTATAAGATGCCCAGTGAACCTGATTATCTTATGAGAAAGATGATGCCCAGTGATTAAACACACAGTGGGCATGATGAAGAACAGGAATGTGCGTCATTGTCTTATTATTATTTACTGCTTACTTATGAGCAGTGGAATTTTATATTTGGAAAATAAAAAGTATGACTTCATGAGCCAGAAAAATTCATCAGTGCCTTAAGGATGCAACGCTTGTAGGGGGTGAAAGAGAATTGCAACACTAGTTCAGAAAGTCATAATCAGTCAGCACAACATTAGTGATGCATTGCATGTTTGGAATGCGACTGCTGGAAAATCAAGAAGGAAAATGAAGAATAAATATTGGGAAATAACTCTAGGAACTCATTATCCTATTATAACCAGATAATATAAACTACAATGGCAAGAACTCATTCTTTTAACTGGAGCTAATATCTAGAAACTCTTTGCTATAAAACATTCTGTGTTTCTGGATCATGTGGAATAGAAAGAAAAAATGCTGAGTCTTTAAGAATGATTGTGTCTCATTGTAGCAAAAAGCCCAAATGTCAAGCACGAGAGAATGACCATTAAAGGGGATATAAACCCAATAATGTATATTGTCATTTGTCAAATTTTCCTTCTGTTATCTTCTCAATTTCAAGGCTGATCCCTTGAGCCACCAACCCCTCTTTTCATTTCCACTGAATAGCAAAGCTCCACCTTTCTGAACACTCTGGGCGAAATTTATTAAAGGCGGAATTTTTCCGCACGTGCAGATTTTTTTCCGCACAATCAGAATTTTTACCGCACGTGCGTTATTTCGATCGATTTCTGATCGCAAGTGCGGAATTTCGATCGATTTCCGATCGGAAAAAAATTCCGTTCGTGCGTAAAAAATTCTGCACGTGCGATTGGAATTTAAATTCCGACCTTAATAAATTTTGCCCTCTGGGTCAGGTCTTTACTGAACATGTCTGACCCGCTCTGATAGAGGAACTATATTTTATAGAAAATATTTATCATGCAATGCATTCTTCAGAAGCTATTGCATGGTAAGTAGTGCTGACTACAATGAAGATAATTATTTTACTTACACATAGATTCAATAAAGACAGATATGTAAATTCTGCTAATGGTGCAAATGAACTATGCACACAACCACTGAAAAGGGTCTGAAGTGCCTGTTTTGTTTTTTAATGTTTTTTGTTGTTTTGACACTTGGAATAACTTTGTGTAACTATTTGTTCATGACTGATTTTTCAATAGAAAGGAAAAAGTTACATTATATATAGCTAGTGAATATAAAACACCGATTTAATCTCTTTCAAAATAAAAGGGATTGCTTTAAAATAATGACAACCTACCAGCTGATCACATGACAAAGGAATGCTTGCTGTCACAAAATACCACCTCTAAACAGATCTGTTTCAGCCTACTGACCTTCATAAATACACAACCAGTTAACATAGCCTGCATATGATGTGACACAGATTTGATTATTAGTTTGTTCAGTTCGAACATTATAAGTTATGGGTAATAGATAACTGAAGGTTGGATCTTGATCCAGGGAACTATTCTGATCCTTCAGTGTAAGAACATTACAAGTTATGGGTACTGGATAACTGGAGGTGGGATCTTGATCCAGGGAACTATTCTGATCCTTCAGTGTAAGAACATTATAAGTTATGGGTACTGGATAACTGGAGGTGGGATCTTGATCCAGGGAATTATTCTGATTGCCATATTGGAGTCGGGAAGGAACTTTTTTCTCTAATATAAGAATAAGTGGCTCTAACCTCATGAATTTTTTGCCTTCCTCTGGATAAACATTGCAGGAAATAGGCTGAAATGGATGGATTTGTGTCTTTTTATAGCTTAACAAACGACTTTGTATGTTACTATGTTAGAATACAATGTGAAACAGATCTTTAAGTAACTGGGGTAACACAGAGTTCACCATGTAAAAATAGTTAAATCAACCTATATTTTCTTTTCTTTTAGATTAGGTCATTTGCATGGCAAGCAACATCGGCAAACCCTATAACCATTTATAACATTATAATATATGACATAACCAGAATGACAACAGTATTGGTGAAAAGTTGGCCACAGCTTTATTAAAAATTTTTCAATACAAAACCAGAGCACCGGCAGTTGCCAAGCAACTGGTGCGAATTAACCCTTTATCAACCAGGAGTCTCAGACTATCTGGGTAGAAGGCCAAAACCATAAGTCATTAGCACTCAGCCACAATAGCCATAATTCACCAAAATACATCATATTTATACTGCTTAATGGCAGAGCCGGCACTGGTTGGAGGGGACCTGTTTTTTTACTGCAGCTCCTCACTATATATTGTCCTGGTTGGAGGGATCCCAGATTATATATTGTTCATGCCTCCAAGGAGGTGAAGTGCTCACTGGTAATCTTCTATAAGTCACTGCCCCTTAATGTATTCTCATAATTATGCTACCTTGTATGCCATGCTTTCCTCCCCACCCCGGACTTATGGATGTGTGTGTGTGTGTGTGTGTGTGTGTGGGGGGGGGATAGGTGGCCAGATAACTTTCTGTGAATTTCAAAGAAAACGTTGGCTTAAATCTCCTTAACTTGTCAGATAGTGTCTCTTAATAATTGCTCTATTTATAAATAAAAACCTGAAATTCAATGTAAAAGTCAAATATAAACTGAGGAAAACTTTCCATCAGGCTGCTGATTACAGCTTTCCCATAACAGTGTTGAGTCACCTGGTTGTGGTTTTATATTATGAATAGTTTGTTCCATCTCATTCCATGGATATTCAGTTGGATTGGGATCAGATGAAAGGCCATCTAAGTAAGCTCAATTCATTGTGATGTCCAGAAAACCATAGTTGCTGGTTAAAAACTGCACAAAATTTGTTGTCGGTGTCATTGGAGGTTGTAATAATTGTAGTGTGCAGCTTTGTACATGTTTCGAGATGTAAATATATAGTGTAATTCAGATTAAGCAAGAAGCATATTAAATATTAACGAGAGTGTGCAATAAAATGCTGGTATATGGATTAGTCTGCAAGAAATCAACCCCATCCCCCGAAAAAAAATCAGTATGTGTGCCCTACTTACGCATATTTAGAAACCTCTTCAGATATCTGCCACAGCCCTATTCAAAATTGTGACTTGCACAGCTGAAAGAGAAAGTCAATTTAGTCTTCAGTGTTGAGCCCCCCAGCTTTACTTATTCCTTCTGAGAAATCAGGTTATGGGGTAGGAAAGTGGGTCTGACAGACTTCTTTTTGGGACACATATCCCTCCACCCTCTGGTGATGGGTGGGGGAATTAGGAGTCCCATGGACCACTGGTTTTGGCAGAGAAGGAGGAAGCCCTTTCCCTGTGCTAGGTTCCCTGTTGCCTAATACAGTCTTGTACAGGATGACAAAGGTTTTTATTTTAAAGAATAATCATTGCGATTCAGGTTGCAGGTAGTTTCCGTATTTATTGATATATTGCTTGTACGGAAGCTTTAGTTCTTCTTTAATTAACTTTATTTATACATAGTGTAATGCTATGGTAAACAGTATTTACTAAAAACCACCATTGTAGCTACATTTAAAATATACTTATGTATATATACAGTACATATACCCAGGCTATAAAACCATCCTCAGGGAGCAGGCCTCGCTTACACTTTGGAGTAGGCTTAATATCAAAAATTATTTTCTGGGGGTGGAGGGAGAGAAATGGCTCCCTCCTGTTGAAAGTTTGCCATTCACTGGTTTATGTCATGTCTTATCATGTAAGACCTCCAGCTACAATATTACCCTTCCTTGCAAATAAACTCTCTGAATCTTACTCTATAAACACATCTACATTTCTGTGCGTAGTTATCTCTATGATGGCGAAAAAAATCACAAGTGAACTCTGCTGTAACCTTCTGTGTTACCTTCATCTCATATTCTGCGTTTTACATTATCACGTTGCCGCTAAGACTTGGCACTATGTCCTGGACATCAGTTGCAGGAAAAAGATACTGCAACTAACCATAGGTGATTGCATAATCCCTTTTATTTTATTTTACAAACTTAAATAGTAGCATGCTGCTTCTGTCATGTTAAAGATGAAAACATTCCAAGTTTACACATTTAAATAGATTCAAAGTTCACTAACTACGTTTGCTCTGTTTCAGTATTTCTCATCTCTCCCATTTTTCCAATATAAATATATGAGATGGGTGACGCTGACTAATCCCATTTAATTAAAAACAGAGCTATGGCGTGATTGAAATGACAAGTAGAAACCCAGTTTTCAGTAAGCAAGCACACAATATAAACAGGAAAATGACATTGTGTGAACTGCAGATGGCAGTACAAGCACAAAATTACTTCCAGTTTCTAATTCCATAGAGATCAACAGACACTGAAGTCTTATTATCTTATTTAGTTGCGTAGAGAGTGCAGAAGATAAGCTTGCTATGGTGAAGCACTCCCATTTCACAGTTTAACGTCAAGTGCAACGTTCAGTGCAAAGTCCAGTCAAAATGAGTAAATTTAACTCTGCAGGATCGAAGCAACTGGGCAAACTGGAGTAAAATGAAATTTAGAAATATATATCTGTACTATCAATGTAATCATTCTGCATTGTAACTAAGACCTTACTGTACAACTAACACAGTTCTTTTCAGTATCTATATACTGTACATATAAGAAAAGTGGATCAATTGTTCCTAGGTGAGCACTCCTTTTGGCTGCTGCTTACGGTAGAAAGGAGCAGCATATTGTATGTAGAGTAAGCCACCATGAGTTTAATTGTGTACCATAACAATTTATTGTTATATAAAGGATACTGAACCCCTACTGTAAATGATATGTAAATGAGTCACCACAAGCAAGTGCAGGTTCAGATTGGAATGACTTGGGCCCAATGGGAGGCCTCCCTCTCTCCAGCTGTTACATGATGTGTGACATCACAAGTAAAGCTAGCAAGGTTGGGGAAGGTAGTTTAGAAGGTAGTGTACTGGGAGGCCAGTCCGACACTGAGCAAGTGCCTTTAGAACCCTGTGTTATACAATAGTAATGGTTTAAATATGTTTAAATATTTTGAGTATATAGGACACTTGTATTTCAAAGATATTATTTCAAAAAAGCAAAACAGACCGATTTTATATATAAACACAACCATTTATTATGAAGTTTACAGAACATTACTAAACTCATAGCAGCATTAAATGGTGTCAGATATAAAGCCACATAATAACCATTAAATCAGGGATGTCCAAAAACAACTGCTATATGGCCAAGGTTGAACATCCATGAAATCAATTCAGTTTCTAGTAGAAATGTAAGATATAAAGGCAAATGGAAACAGTTTGTGGTTTCTTATCTTACATTTCCCACTAGATATATATATATATATATATATATATATAGTATATATATATATATGTATTTATATACAGTATATGGACAGCAAACTGGGATACTGGTGAAGGTATATATTAATATATATAGTTTTATATATATATATATATATATATATATATATATATATTCTGGAGTCTCCCAGAATCCCCAGGTGAAACAAGATGCAGGGACAAAACTCTTACAGTACCATTAGTAGAATTCTGCTCTTTAGTGCACATCAATGATTTAGGTCTAATATAAGGGATATTTATAAAAGTCGAAAAGTTATTCAAGCACTTAAAGCTGGAGAAATAGTGTTTTGTTTTTTTTTAAACCGGTTTTGCTTATTTGAAAAGCTTTTATCGTCAACGTGAAAAGTCACATTTTGACACATTTTATTTTTACATCGAAAAGTTATTTTTTGATCCTATATAAATTAGCAGAAACCTTTATAAATATCCCCCAACTATATAATAAACAGTGCAGATGTGCCAGTTCTGTATAACGTGTATTACATTCTTTATGTAAAAATACTATACACTATTGTATGCATTGCACTTTAAAATGCCTAAACAATTGAGTATTTGCATTGTGCCCTTATTTTGAGCGGACATGCACAGGTTCTATGGTCTGCCAGTTACCCCATGTCATAAAACTATTCTCTGAAGTATGCTATTATAATGAGAGTTTCATTGTGTTATATTAAAGAACATTTAGAAGACAAACATTTAAATATTTCTATTGCAGTTAACGAATCAAGACTTCGTTCAGTTTTGCCAGCGCTACTTAATTCCTAGAAAACCAATATATCCGAAAAAATTCCTAGAAAGAAAGTCTATGGGGGGAATTCACGAAGCTCCGAAGTGAGGC
>WMED01014095.1:0-14157 GCA_019650415.1 Pipa parva | reverse complement strand
AAGTGAGCCGAACGCTTCGCGGCTCACTTCGCACTATGGTGAATTAGGGTCATAAACATGGGGATGCCTGTTTTTACATGGGCATATTTATGTTGAAGGCTATACTCTTTATGAAAAGACTTGTTAATGTTTCACAAGTAACAGTGGAATATTTATAAAATGGGGAACATGATTGTGCCATTCTCATGCAGTATCACGCAGTTATGCCAGATTAAAATGCCATTTCCTTTGTACATTTATTAAAATAGTATTTAGAAACTTTGCTATCGTTTTTATTGTTAATTCATTTTGGGTTTTTTTTTTTGTAAAGTCAACAAAAACCACAACAACCTGCTCCCTCTAAATTTGCATATTAAATTGAAAAGCATACACATCAATCAAATGGAGAATTTATCCAACAATTAATGGGTGAACTTACCCTTAGCTGAATTTTTGAAGGAGAAGTAAATAATAAACTCCATATAAGGTGGCGATACATATATATATGTTACATACAAGTCCATACATACATTGAAAGGAATTTTATTAGCTCCTATAGTGAATGACACAAACATTTTCATATTTGTGCTACTACATTCAGACCAGCCTTCCTGCATCTGGGAAAGAAAAAGTCAAAACTGAATAGTGAAATTCTTGTCTCTAATAAGTGCTCCATTGATAAATAAAAGTGAGTCTGAATAAGCCTCTGGCTTATGACTGGTATTGGTAATAGCAGAGAGTGAATGGAGTAACTCTCCTCTCATGTAGTTTTGGTGAATTCATTGCCTGAACAGTAAATAGGGCGTGTGTAAAGTATATAATTCACCTCTGTCATCACTATGTTCATTCATTACAAAGAATCTTTATGTATTACATCACAAAGGTTTGTTGATATTTCAAGATGTTTACAAATCTAGGTGAATGTTCCTCTTAAATTACCCTATAGCACCAATGGCAAACCTATGGCACACGTGCCAGAGAGGGCACACACGCCGTTGCCACTGCTGCTGTCCTTCATCTCCCTAGCGTACGAGTACTCCTCCAGTGCAGGCTGCCCACTTATTTTCTGTAGCCCCTGCGCCCTTCTAACTGAGTTGCTGCTGATGCATAGGCATGTCCTGCCACTAGAGAAATACAATCTTGGTCACAAAGAAAACATCTGAAAGCATCAAAATGTTGTGGTAAAAAATTGGCATAATAGCAAAATAGCAGTGGATAAGAATATTGAATAGGTGAGATGTTCAAAAAAGTGGAATTTAACCAGGCAAAATGTTTTACCATTTACCCAAGCAATTTAACCTTTAAATAAATGCTTATTGTTGGAAAGAGTTAATTTCTCAGTGTTGAGGATATTGGCTATCCAGGTTCACCACTGGGACAAGGAGCATTGCAGTCTATGTTCTTTTGTGTGTATAAAAAAGCCTTTTACGTAAGATTTCTGAATATCACAATGACTCAGCTGGACTGTGTTCATTTTATTTCATTACACAATCCCTCTTACTAACATCCCATCACATTTTATTTGGGAACAAACATCCCTGTGCAGCACAGTAAATATTTATTTATGTATTTTGTTTAATAAAGCGCCCCTTGGTTATACAGCGCTGTACAATCCAAAGAACAAGTGAAGTAAATTACAGGCATGTAATCAAGAAAATACATCATTCTAAGTGCCAGGCCATGATTGAAACGAGAGAATGGAGGTTCCTGCTCCATAGAGCTTACAATCTAAATAGGAGGAAGACTTATGTAAACAGATAGGAGGGTAACAAGTGCAGTAACATTAGGGGCAACATTTACTAAGGTCATTTCAACATATTCACTCATTCTTGGCCATTTTTTGCCTGAATTTGTCTGGTTTTTTTTTGACGCATTTTCTTTTTTACTTAATTTCTGTAAAGTTGAAAAAAAATAAGGGAATAATGTGTTTTTGCTACTCTCAACCAGGAAAATACTTGTATTAGTAAAAAAAAAGTAGAAAAGGGCTTGATAAATTTTCGATATTGGCGAAAAACGGCAAATAATCTTAGTAAGTATTAAAGTGTCAGTTCATTAGCCTATAAGTGCTATTAATAAAAATACAAAAATAGAATAAATAGCTGTTTAGGGATAAAATATAGACATGAAAACCAATGCTAGTGCTCCAAGAGGTAAGATTTCAGTTTAGCTATGAAAATATTGATGGATCTCTCTTGGCAGAGGTAGAGGGGTATAGAATTCCCAAAATAATGGGCGACAAGAGAGAAGGGTTTAAGATGAGAATGAGCAGTCTTAGTGAGGGGTACATGAAGACGGTTGCCTTATGAGGGATGGGGGTTGATGGCTAGACGCACGTGAACAAACAAGGGAAGATATGTAGGGAGGGACAAAGTAGGATGAAAAGTAGACCACTGAATAAGGAGAAACCCTTTGTGGGAAATTGAATGAAAAAGAAACAGAATAGGAGCCATTTCTCCCCTTTATAAATAGGGAAAATTTGGAAGCCAGCAGGTGATAAGTTGGCACAAATATAATTATCCCCCTAAAATCTTACTAGTTTTCGCCGGGGTTTTTATTTGACCTTAGATGTAATAAATGACAACAGAAATAAATGAGCAAAATTAATTTGTCATGTGTTAAGTTTAAAAGAAGAAATCAATAACTTTCAATTGGGAAACATTTATTGAGCCAGGAGATATCTGTACATATCAGGAGATATCTGTACATATCAGCAGATATCTGTACATGGTAATTATTTCATTTGACTTATGCTTAAGAATGTGTCAACAGCAGGTAGAGTCTTGGTGCAACAAATCATTTTATTTATTATTGGGAAGTTAAAGTTAAACATGCTTCCACCTGCGATCTATTAATCAATGGATGTCTATTTTAAAACCTGCTGAGAGTAACATAGGTAAAATGATTTTTATTCTAATGGAATTCATAGGAATATGTGATTTTGAAACCAATCGTTTCCTAATATCACCCTTCTCTTACAATCCCAGTGCAAATATCAACACACACACATACAACTCGATGCATGTTAGGCTTTTAGCACAGGGCTTGGCGACTGACATTGGAAGATTGTGTCCATGAATGTAACAAAAGACTTTCTTTTTCCTTCTAAATTCAACTCGGGAAATTTATAAAAATTGAAAAAAAAATTTCTCCTGGTATATCGATATCGATATACCTTTAATTCGGTATAAAATATCAATATTGGCGATATAGATGTTTATTAATCCCCTTTTAACCCTTTTTATCACTGAAAAGTGTTCACCTGATTGAGGGAGAGAAATCTCATTATCCCCTATGGAGATGGTTTAGAACATCGAAAGGATCAGCGATATCAATATCAATGGAAAAGGAGCTCCATTGAAAGTAATGTGAAGTGTAGCGGGATTAATGCATCAATAATTACGGATATTGATACATTTTAGTCAACATTACATAAATTGAGGAAAATCTAACAAGCGGTGAAATGGAATGAATGATGGAGAATAGGTCAAACTGACCTTCAGAAATTCCCCCCTATGTCAGAGGGTCATTTATCAAGGTCAACTATGAGCTGACCTGAAAAGTTAGGGAAATGTAAATCTGCATTTCCATTATAAGAAGATATTTATAAAAGGGTGAAATGATGACATTACTATTTTTCCCAATACTTTTTGACCAGTTCACCTATTTCCTATCAGTCCAGTGTGCCCTCCCCAACTTTCTGGATGCCTGCCAGCTCTTTCAACCTCCGCTCCAAATGATTGATGCTGGGTGGGTGGCATGGGTAGTTGGTGTGGTAGTGCAGAAGGGTAGCTGGCATAAGTGGGTGAGAGGGCAGGGGGCATTGGTGGTTGGGGGGAAGGTGGCATAGGTGGTTGGATGGGAGACTGGCTTAGATGAGTGGGCAGAAGGCTTAGTTGAGTTAGTAGCATAGGCATGAAGGTGGGTGGATGGCATAGGTTGTTAAGTGATATATGTGGGTTAGCAGAATGGGTGGGTGGCAAAAATTAGTGAGAGGCATATGTGGGTTGGTAGAATAGGTGGGTGGGTGGCATAAATTGGTGAGAGGCATATGTGGGTTGGTAGAATAGGTGGGTGGGTGGCATAAATTGGTGAAAGGCATATGTGGGTTGGTAGAATAGGTGGGTGGGGGGTCAGGTGGTATAAATAGTTGGGAGAACAGATGGCTCACGTGGGTGGGCAGCGATTTTAGTTGAAATGGCTGGAAAGCAGTAAAGTACAGAAAAACAGTGCTTAACCCCTATAGATTGCCTTATCTTTTTTGATTTCAGGAAGTCACTGACCCTAACAACCAGAAATCCCCAATAATCCCCTTTAATCGTTCATCTAAATTAAATTAAAAAAATTAGTCAATTAAATCCCTTTTTGCCTGTTTCACCACAGTCATTTAATAATAGTCATTAAACTATATGTAGAAAAAATTCTCTGGCTTTTGAAAATGTCTCCAACTGGACTGACTGCTCTCAACAACAAGTACAAATAAGTAGGGGAAACTGGGGTCCGGGGGTCTAGTGACATCTACTGAAATCTCATGTGCTATAATAGAAGGGTTTTTTTTTACTGTAAGAAAGAGTTCAAAACTGGTTTGGATGCTTTCCTTCAGTGTAAGAACATTACAAGTTATGGGTAATAAATAAGATGGGATCTTGATCCAGGGAATTATTCTGATTATATTGGATGATATTTAGAGTCGGGAAGGAATTTTTTCCCTAATATGAAGATAATTGGCTCTTTACCTCATGGGTATTTTTGCCTTCCTCTGGATCAACATTGCAGGAAAATAGGCTGAACTGGATGGACTTGTGTCTTTTTTCAGTCTTATAAACTATGTTACTATGTTCAATGGGATTTTCACCTACCCCCTAATGCCTGTTCTATAGGAACAATTGGTTTATGCCAGGTCTGGAGCAAACAACAGTTTTCATTTAAATAAGTTTGGAGAAACTGGCACAAATGAAATTACCCTGCAAGGTAATATGCTAACTTACTACTTGCAGCCTAGATTACCCACAATCCTCCATGATTATCCAGCCAGTAGAACAATTCCCCTTCAATTAAATTGATTTCTGGAGCGTATCTGATCCCATTTACATTTAGGGACAACCATGACGCCACAAATACTTGTGTATTAGAATATCTTTCTGACATATGTATACGTAATGCTATCTTAATGTTGGGTGCCAGGAGCACCTTATAATAAATGGCTGACATTTTTATTATATATTGAGCACCTTTAGATTAGAAACACAGAGAGAGAAAACATTGCAGAACATTTCAATTACAAATGAATCAACGTCCTCCCATACAACCTGGCAACCCTTAGGAACAGGATATTGCCTCACAAAAGACTGACTTACTGGTTAACTCTTTCCCCAAGACGTTTGTCTGAGCAAGGAAAGCTTTAAAGAAGAACTTAAGTCTCCTAATATATTACATTTGTTCATTTAGCCTACATGTCAGCAACACAACAAACCCACAATATTTCCCTTCTAAGGCCCTGCCTGATTATTTACGCTGCATGCTTTCAGTAGTACATGGCAGCCATTGTAGCAATTCAGCTTCAACCCCCTGCTGAGTAAATTGGTGTCCTCGGCACCGGCTTCTACAGAGCATGTATGAAAACCAGCACTGAATGTATGACTCATTGATATTTACAGCTTAATGGACCATGTGACATTCCCCACCCAGTCAAACACTATGTGTGATGAAGTGTCAGGAGTCATTAACATATTAGTAAGGATCAAATAAGATACTAGCACCAGCAGTTATACAAGATAGCACTACAGCCCTAAGGTACTGATTTGCTGCTTTATAATATAATGGTTCAGGCTGGCAAACCCTGTACTTTTAGCATATCAGTTAACAACCCTCAGCTGCACCCCATTAGATATTCAGGCTGCCAATTCTAATATCACATTATCTTAATCATAATCCTTTGTGGCCCAAACTTGCAAAGTTAACCTACATCTCTATGCTAATATCTTTCCCTATGAGGACCCAGTACACCTAGTTGCATTCGCTCCTTCAACACACTCCTTCGCTTAGTCAATAGTAGAAGTACCTGTGCATGTGCTCGCAAAGTGATGTGAAGAGCTCTGTAACATCCCGACTATTGTAGTAACCCGAATTGGTCATGTATTTGCCACATCACAAAGTTTGATCAATAAGCGAACATGGGGAAGTGGCAAATACATGTGAACTCACAGTTTGTTTGATTATTTGACCTTTAGTGAATAAGGCCCTAAGACTAAGTGCGGGTTTGTTTACATAACAGATAAAGTATGGCTGCAGCTACCAGGATAAACAAACACAAAATAATACAAATCAGAAATACTTCACACATAACAGTTTACTACTACATAGTAGTAGTAATTACAAGGGATTTTTCCTTTTTCTAATGTTACTTGTCCTTTAATGTGACTTTTCAGGTATACAAAGTTCAGTTACATAAGATGGATAAAAGGGCTCATACTGTATTAAAGCCATTCATGTTAGAACGGTACAAATAGTCATGTAACAGTCATTTAAATAAGCCATTGCGTATCCTCCTACACACCTGGGTGCAACTAGCCTAGCATGAATTAACAGTAAAGAAAAGGAATGAAAGAATCTTTTTCTGAGTAACCCTGATCCCTGCATCAGATGAGTTTAAGCCTGCACAGTCTACTGAGCACATAACAGTTTTCATGGAAATCAAACTCGAAAAATGTAGATTTCTATCACAGTAATAACTGCTAAGATGAAATCAAAAAGTCACAGGGGGGTTATTCACTAAAGTCCGAATGGTTGCGTATAGATGCAAATTCGCCAGATAAAGACAGTCGCAATAGGCTGCTACTGTTGCAGTCACATCTTTATAATGAGAATATTATGGGAAAATTGTCGCAATCTCAACATTGAAAATTTGTTGTGACTTTGCAATGGAGAAATTGTCACGGATTTGCTATGCTATTTGCGAATTCGACAGTTGAATTCGGCACCTAAGTGAATAACCCCCAAATAGTTAATTCATACCGAAAAACAGGCGCAGTTAAAAGTTGCATTTCTGCAACACAAACTTTTCAGTTGCAACTTACCGGAATTTACCCACAAACACTTATCACACTCTGCTGCCATGTATGTATTTATCCATAGCGTAATTATCAGCAATTTGCGCAGAACTAGCTTCAATGCTTCCATGATAATACACACAAAACAGTAGCAACATCTGAATTTTATTTCCAGTTTACCAATAATTTTTCTTTTATTCATAACTAATCATAAAATTGAATACAGATATTTTTATTTTGTATTAATACCCCTATAGTAAATGTGAATAATGCTGACACTCCCAGTATGACATTATCGTCTTTTATACATGTCTTGTTAGGGGTTCTATATGTATTGTAATTAATGTTGATGAGAGAGGACATCCTAGTCTAGTTCCAATGGAACTTTTATAAGACTTGAGCACTTTGAGGTGTACCTATCCTTTCCAGGGCTCAAAGGGCCCCACCAAACAAAATCATTTGGAATTGCACCAAGAGATGTGATGCATTGCAGTCTGCTTTCATCATTTTTTGAACTATGCTTGTCCTATAAGAAAAGCTTTACTATTTGGTGCAATGTAAAATATGTAACACTAGTAAATCATTTCTTATAGATCAGGCAGCTCAATGGGGGGGCAGTATGGAACTCAGCCAAGTAGCAGCTTCTTCCCTTACCTCTACAGCAGGGGTCCCCAAATGCCAGGCTGCGGACCACTGCCAGTCTTTGGGGCCCTTGGTACCAGGCTGCATTGTGGAGATGCGCGCACAGAAAATATCAACCATAATAGGGAAACCAACATGTTTGGCCCACTGACCCCTCCCATCTGGTCCATATAGCCTTTGCTGGATTGGGGAACTAGAGAACCGGTCCCAAATCCAGAGAAGATTGGGGACCGCTGCTCTACAGCACATATGTACTTGTGAGCATGCATACAGTATGTACAAGATTTAATGGTTTGTGGCAGCTGTAAACCTCAGAAACAATTAAAGAATTCTAGACTCTAAGTAACTCCTACTCATTAGCTTTCATGAAGCTCAGTTTACCTAAGGGAATAAGAGCAAACTATTTATCCTAAGCTGTTCATGTCAGTGAAACACAGAGGAAGGAAGTTCATGCATATTGTCTTTGCTACAGGGAAAATGCAGTTTACTGAGAAGAACATACACTGTAATTCTCTGTAGCCCACACACCTGTGTGTAGCAGAAGATCAGTGAGACAAAGAGAAAAGCATTTTCTAAGCTAATTTCTAAATAAAATGCATAGTATGTTAAAGTAGAAATAACTATTCCTCTTTAAGAACATTCTATGATGAAAGACATACTAATTTGGATTAGTGCTAGTTGATGTCATATTTATAGACTCTGTGTTATTTGATTGTGTTTTCTAGCAAAGCTGTTGAATACACTAAAGGAGTGTAAAACTAATGCAAATTAACTAAGCTGTTAATGGGAAAACTGGCCAGTAATGTTCAGACTGGGCTAAAGTTAGTTGGGGGAAGCAGGACTCACAGTGAAATTAAACTTGTTTAAAGTGTTTAACTCACAATTAGAAATTAAAGGGAAGCTGACTACCATGCTAATGGGCTAAATTAGGCAGGGGGCTTACCCTGCAGCTAGCTGAGTTCTTCTTTTCACAGTAAAATGAAAAATACAGTGCCCCAACTGCAGGGACCTAGGACTGCCCCTCATGCTATTTCTCATTGTCTATGGCACAGCTATTGACTGCACATGTGCAAGCCACGCCGAGTCTATAAATGCCATTTACACAGCAGCACTGGGGATAAAGGTGTGGTCCTAAACCCCCTTCCCCCCCCATTAAGCATGCCATATGCCAGGCCAGTGACTTTAGTTTCCCTAGGGGCTCTAGGAGACTTGATGCATTCTAGCTAAAGAGGAAGCTGGCATCCAATCTGATGACTCTACCCACATACAGTCTAGGACAATATCAACTAGAGGATTTACAATGAATGTTGTCCGCTTACTCCTAAACTCCAATCTCTAAGTTTCCACTGGAGAACTTGGGGGATGTAGATCAATGCACCAGCTTATTCTATGCTGTGAGCTGAATGATTATCAGTGCTAAACTTACTGGGTGTCCTGCTTCCCCACAAAATGTTTACATTAAGGCGACAGGTCCATTTTAGCTACTAATCACTTGTTTTTCATTATTTACTAATCTTAAGGTTCTGTAATCTACAATGTAAAGATTCTGTCTTGGCAGATATAGAGTTGTGAAGAACAATACATGTTAATGATGTATTTAAAATTCAAGTAAGATAGTAATATAATTTCTAAAGTTGAAATAAGATCTCTCAGTGCAAATCCAAAGAAAGGGTGAAAAAAACCCTCATGCAGAATAAGAGTTAGATCAGCCTTGTGGGAGAAAATTTCCTACCTATTCCAGGAACTACATTCCTGGATCAATCAATACTAACTTTATTTACCTAAAACTGTAAATCCTTAGATGGTATATAACATTAAGTTCAGAGGATTCTAAAGCTCTCACATGAGAAATCAGTTTAGTATACTATAGTTCATAGATTAAGCATGAGAGATCAGTGTCAGGCAGCCACTGCAAAAGTTTATACAATATAATTTTAAGCAGTACTAATTTTCGAATGTATCTAGAACCGGGCCACTTTACATTAAATTGCCTATATAAAACTGTACGATAAGGGTACAAATGACTCTTTTTAAAAATGTCACTGGTTTCTCAACCCTGTTGAATATCACTCCTGGTTATAAGTTAAATGGAAATAGACTTAATAAATAAAAATATAAGCATTCTTTATTCATTTCTGGTTAAGTCACACTTAGCATGTAGGGTTTCCTTATGCTACAAAGGGTAGAAAAAAATAATTTTAAAGGTGAGCCCACTAGAAACCAATAATGGAACACAAAAACAGAATGGCTGAAGTTTGCTAACAAGGAGTATAATTCAGCTGCAAATTGTAGTGCCAGTTTGCTGTGCACTGTTACATGTAAGGCTGGTGATTACAGTACAGCAAATAATAACAGTACATTTCACAATAAAATAAATCCACTCTGGATCAGCAGGGATTCTAGATCCTTAAGCTTAGATCCTCTAAAATATGGTCTTGTTGTATGCTAATATTTTACAAGTCAAAATGTAAACTTATTACGTATTTCTGAAATTCAAATTGCTAACTACTGATGTTTCAAGTTAATCCCTTTTCAATTCAAGATAATGAGCTGAACGTTCTAGTTAGTATCTGGAACCTCTGAGATAAGTGGAAATTTCTAATTTATCTTGAAATTATGAGCTAACCAGGCAGACTTAGTTTAGAAATGTATAGACAGGGAAGATACAGATATCTATAGATTTTTTTATAGATTTTTTTTTTGGTCCACGTGTTGTTTGGTTAATATGTCTGCGGCTTTTTCTTTTGTTATATTTCAGTGAATTAATATAAAAAGAAACTATGGTTGAACTTTTGAACCTGTGTATATTTTCAACCTTCTTTGCGGTCATTGTCTAATACAAGATATACAGTATATGAGTTCATTCAATGCATTGGTAAAAGAGCCTTACATAGCTATTATAATATTTTATCGATGATGATGATAAGACAAAGAACAGGGTTGAGGGATTGTAAATGAACTCACTAAACAATGTCTTTGTCAATCAGTGGTTTCTTTTCTCTAGATCCAGCTGCCCATCCTGACATTGCCATCTCCTCACCACTCCTGAAACACATTCATTTTCATAGAACCAGTTCCTGCCAAAGACTATTCCACAAAATTACAGCCCTTAAAGGATCAGTAACAGAAAAAAAAAAAATTACAAAGATGCGAATTCGACTGACGAATTTTCAAAGTGGATTCCCATAGCAATTCCGCGATAATTTTCCCATTGTAAAGTCGCAACAATTTTTTAATGTTAAGATTGTGACAATTTTCCCATAATAAAGTCACGACTGTGACAATATTCTCATTATAAAGACGCGACTGCAATAGTAGCAGCCTATTGCTACTGTCTTTATCTGGCAAATCCTCACCTATACGCAACAATTTGGACTTTAGTGAATAACCCCCTTGACCACTGTGATATTTCCCCCCCGGGGATGATGAGACAGCCTACTCCATACACATTGGATAACACTGTAATAGTTCCCCCAGGGAAGATAAGAGACAGCCTACTCCATACACATTGGATAACACTGTGATATTTCCCCCAGGGAAGATAAGAGACAGCCTACTCCATACACATTGGATAACACTGTGATATTTCCCCCAGGGAAGATAAGAGACAGCCTACTCCATACACATTGGATAACACTGTGATATTTCCCCCAGGGAAGATAAGAGACAGCCTACTCCATACACATTGGATAACACTGTGATATTTCCCCCAGGGAAGATAAGAGACAGCCTACTCCATACACATTGGATAACACTGTGATATTTCTCCCCGGGGATGATGAGACAGCCTACTCCATACACATTGGATAACACTGTGATATTTCCCCCAGGGAAGATAAGAGACAGCCTACTCCATACACATTGGATAACACTGTGATATTTCCCCCCCCGGGGATGATGAGACAGCCTACTCCATACACATTAGATAACACTGTGACATTTCCCCCAGGGAAGATAAGAGATAACCTACTCCATACACATTGGATAATACTGTGATATTTCCCCCGGGGAAGATAAGAGACAGTCTACTCCATACACATTGGATAACACTGTGATATTTCCCCCAGGGAAGATAAGAGACAGCCTACTCCATACATGCTGGATCAAACTGCAACACTTTTTCATGGACGGGGATCTTATTTTTACTTGTTGCAAATGATACATTTTTATTTTCACTAGTTCTCCCAGTGTCAGACTGGATTAAATCAATACACTACATGTAATCACCACATAGTTTGACTCAATTCCCAGGGAACTCATCTGGAATTAATGGTTGCACTTGGAAAGAACCCTTACTTTAAAAAGCACCAACAATTATAACTACATTTTCTCTCTGTATATATTCTGGATCTCACACAGTCAGAGATAGACACCAGACCTCCCCTTATGCCTTGTATTAATCTGTAATACCCGGGGTGGATTATACCAGTGACAGGTAAGCACATATGGAGCAATATAGACGCCATTAATCACTACACCTTTACACATGTAATAAATGACTGATTCATCTCTGAGAGCAAGGAAGACTGGGAAAGGGTGGATATTACCACATCATAGCACACATATCATCACATTATGTTTATATGAAAGGGCTGGAAGCAAATGCTACATTCAGCAAAGTTTAAATCAAGGTAGACTAGGGGTTATTTTCAGCAACAACAACCCAGCTCAGCGTGGATTTGGGTCAAATGAGCCGCTGAATAACCAGGAAATGTAATGTTTTGCTAGAGGGGGGGTAAGGGGAAAAACAGGAGATCAGGGGCCCACCAGGAAACAAGAGATCAGGGGACCTACCAGGAAGGAAGAGATCAGGGTCCCAATGGGAAACAAGAGATCAGGGGATCCACCAGGAAGGAAGAGATCGGGAGCCTACTGGGAAATGAGATCAGGGTCCCACCAGGAAGGAAGAGATTAGGGGCCCACTGGGAAACAAGAGATTAGGGGCCCACTGGGAAACAAGAGATCATGGACCCACCGGGAAACAAGAGATCAGTGGCCCACTGGGAAACAAGAGATCATGGACCCACCGGGAAACAAGAGATCAGTGGCTAATGTAAAAAAAAGCATTTTTTCCTTATCTCTTCATTTCCTTCTTCAGAAAAAAAGTGTCAATCATTATCATGTGCTATAACAAACACCCAGGTATAAACCAACTCCTCTGATAACCAACATCCTCTGACAGCTGGTTTTGTTTAGTTTGCTTCAAGCTTGCTGTTTGTTAAAGGTGTAGCATTCACATAGTTATGTATTTTCTTCTACTGCTACTGAAAAGTTTGACAGTAAAAATTCTTAGAACTGGGTAGTTCTATGTACAGCAGAATCTGATAGACTTTAAACCTTGGTTGTAGAAACCTGTCTTTAAGTCCAGTCTCACAGTAGGGTATAATGGGAGGAAGGGAGCCATAAATGCCATATTTTTATTTTGCTTCCAAATATCTTGGTAAAGACAAACTAAGTGATGAATGAAGCCTATAAATTAAATGTACTTAAGCAAACAAATGGAAATGCTAGAATAATAAATTGCAAAATCCCCCCCACCATCGTGCCATAGAAATCCTTAGCCTCCATCTTGGACATGACTATGACCAGTAACATCCGCACTGATTTGAGTGCAAATCATTTACATATCAAATAAGCATCAAAATATAGGACCGCTCAATCCCCATAATCCGCAGTAAACAGTCAAAAGTCTGTAAAATCCAATGGGGTGCCAAGGAGGATAGACCCAGTCCTGGAATTATGTGCAAAAAAATCTCCAGCACTCCCAAAATTAAAAGCATAGTGACACTATGATTAACTGCCACTGGCACGAAACGCGTTAGGAGGCGCTATTGATGTTTTTAAACGATTTTGGATGACTTGAATCCTGTTTTATTATGTCAAAATAAACATTGCTGCTTTTAATTTTGGGAGTGCTGTAGATTTTTTTGCACATATTTACATATCAAAGGTGCAAGCTGAGTAGGTCCCTTAAAGTAGCTTAGGACAGCACTTTATAGTGCAGATTTACATGCAAGTAGGGAACAACATTATGTTATTACTTTATTTCATTTAATTATTTTATTACTTTAGTTCTCCTTTAAATAGTGTATATGTGCATAATGGTGTTCTACAAAAAATAAACCCTATAGTGACTAGAGACCACATGCTTACTGGGGACTTGACATTTGCAGCGGTGCTGCTGGAAAGATTGGGAGAAGCAGTGATGCTTTCTGTGATGAGCCTCTTAATGCAGCAGAGTCCACCCATATTAACATAGTAACATAGCGCTTTAGGCTGAAAAATGACACAAAAGCTCTACCAGAACTTGAAGAGAGAAAACTCACAAGACACAAAAAACACATCTTCATTTTAGGGAAAAGAGTTCTTCCTGATTGGGTATATGGCAGCCACAATAATTCTCTGGTTAAAGGAGACCTAAAGCAAAAAAATAAAAAAGCAGTGTTAAAATACTTACCTTATATAGAGTTGATTCATTACAGTCACAGCA
>WMED01014094.1:0-14157 GCA_019650415.1 Pipa parva | reverse complement strand
ATAGGCTTTGCAATTTCTGCAGGTTGTTTTATATACACCTGATACAGTGCCAGCTCTTTTTTCTGCTGGTTAAATTTTTTTTTTTAAGTGCACTCGGTAACTGTCTTTTACAGTGCCATCTTCATTTATTTAACTTCAGTTAATTTTTGCAGGTTGTTTTAGACACACCTGTTACAGTTACAGTTTTTTTTTCTGGAGGGTGGTTGTGGTTTTTTTTTATTAAACTGCACGATCACTGTATTTAACAGGACCATATTTAATCATTTAACTTCTGGTAATTTCTGCAGGTTATTTTTTATACATACCTGTTAGAGAACCAGTGTTTTTTTGTTCTGGGGGGTGGGGGGTTGTGCTTTTTTTTTGGTTAAGTGCACATTAATCCCACCGTAGTTAATTCACCAGTTTAGTAACATTTGTTCATCAAGCAAATTTTCAACCAAAACAAAATTAATGTCCCGCAGTGCTAATACATCCTGTTGTATGTGATACTTATATGATGCAGCTTTCTCCTAGGGAATTCGCTCTTCTTTCCCAAACAAGAAATCCTCCAAAAAATGACACTATGGAGAAGCGCAAAAACAAAACAAAAATGCACTATATAGTGCTTATATCTGTGTTATAAATGTCGTGAAAGTAGAATTTCCAAAGTCCCAAAAGTGAATTCAATGTGAGAATATTATGAAGAAGCACTCACACCACGTGCTCAATTTATAATATGCGCTCACCAGATATTAAACATGAAATGGCCTGTAATCCCAAATATTCTGAACTGATGATGCACCTTCTATGAGCCTCAGGAAGATATCCTCTCAAGCCAGCATCTATCAATCCAACAAAACCAGAGAATATCCCATAGTGTATTACAGCTTTTAATATTAATAAGGAAAGATAAAAATCTACTCACAAGCAGAATAAAATAAATCGCATTAAAAATATGTGTACAGCTTTCCAGCAATCGTGTGTCTCCTGGGGTACATCCGGTTCTGTTGGTCTATATGTGGTAAAATCCGGACAGTCCTATATGTACTCCACTTCAACTCGACGCGTTTCGGAAAATTCCATTATCAAGAGTTGCCTCTTGATCAACTCTTGATAAAGGAATTTTAATATCTCATGTTTAATATCTGGTGAGCGTATATTATAAATTGAGCACGTGTTTCTTCATAATATTCTCACATTGAATTTACTTTTGGGACTTTGATAATTCTACTTTCACGACATTTATAACACAGATATAAGCACTATATAGTGCATTTTTGTTTTGTTTTTGCGCTTCTCCGTAGTGTCATTTTTTGGAGAAATTTTCAACCAAGTTAATACTTTTGTTAAACTTCTATTACTGTTTAATAATCACTTTGCTAAATTGAACATTTAAAACATCAACAACATATAGTCATCTTTTAATAAAGTACCCCTGTTTTTTTCCCTTTTTTTTAAAGGTATATACATTCAATAAAGTACCCCTGGTTTTCTTTTTTCATCCCATTTCATAAAACTAAAAGTTATAATAATATCCACCCCTTCTTTGTTTTTCAACTTATATATTTTTGTTAAAACTATTTAATTACATTAGTGTAATTAAGTAGTTCCATTTATAACAGTTCAACTATTTTTATATATAAAAGGGTGTTTTAGTATCCACCCCATTGTTAGGTTTGCTGGTAAGTACACGTAGGAGAAGGAGGTAGCAGCTGTAATCCCGCAAAGGCAAACAGACACTAGGGTGCGGAGTCTAAGGAACCCCCGGTCTTCTCCTAGAGCCCCCGCAAGGAGGTTAGGATCTTTGCTGCAAAGGGAACCCAGGTCGCGACCCCCAGGGCTGAGTACCAGAACAGGACTACGGAATTCTTCCTAGGATGGACCAACAAGACAGAGAGACCAGGCAAGCAAGGCTGGAACAAAGGCTGTGACAGGCTGGAACAATGGCTGTGACAAGGCTGGAACAATGGCTGTGACAAGGCAGGAACAATGGCTGTGACAAGGCAGGAACAATGGCTGTGACAAGGCTGGAACAATGGCTGTGACAAGGCTGGAACAATGGCTGTGACAAGGCAGGAACAATGGCTGTGACAAGGCAGGAACAATGGCTGTGACAAGGCAGGAACAATGGCTTTATTAATATAAAGAGCAGGGACTGACAGCAACTAGGTGGGGAAAACCTATAACCAGGCGCCAGACCTTTCTGACAAGCTCCCTTATATAGCCAGGGAGCCTGTCAGATGATCGCACCTGCACTTTCAAAAAGTACGCCGCCACGATGTGCGCACTATGACATCAGCACGCACGCGCGGCGGCCGCAACCCGGAAATCATGCGGCCCCGCGAGACCCTGGAGCGGATCATGCGGGTGAGTGCCGATCCTAACACCCATCAACGTTATTTCCATTTCATATTTAGGATAAATATATTTAATTACATTAGTGTAATTAAGTAGTTCCATTTAATACAATTACATTTTTTTATATTCAAGGGTGTATAGGTATCCTACCCTTGAACAGTTTCTATATTTCCTAATTTGGATAAATCTATTTAATTACATTTCTGTAATTAAGTAGTTCCATTTAATTCAGTTTCCTTTTTTTATATTTAAGGTTGTTTAAATATACACCTCATATAGTTTTTTCTAATTCATATTTTGGATAAATCTGTTTAATTACATTCATGTAATTAATTAGTTCCATTTAATACAGTTCTATTTTCTATAAAAGGGTATTTTATTACCCATCCCATATCCCTTTGTCCCTGTTTACATTTTTTCTAATTCTATTTAATTACAGTTGTGTAATTAAGTAGTTCCATTTAATACACTTGTACTTTATATAAAAGGTTATTTTAATACCCATCCCATAATCTTTTTTCCCTTTATAAATTTTATATAAACCTATTTAATTACATTTGTGTAATTAAGTAGTCCCATTTAATACAGTTACTATTTTTATATTCAAGGGTGTATAGGTATCCTACCCTTGAACAGTTTCTATATTTCCTAATTTGGATAAATCTATTTAATTACATTTCTGTAATTAAGTAGTTCCACTTAATTTAGTAACAGTTTTTTATTTATATTTTAGGTTAAGTATACACCTCATATACTTTTTTCTAATTCATATTTTGGATAAATCTGGTTAATTACATTCGTGTAATTAATTAGTTCCATTTAATACAGTTCTATTTTCTATAAAAGGGTATTTTATTACCCATCCCATATCCCTTTTTTCTTTTATAAATTTTTTATAACTCTATTTAATTACATTCGTGTAATTAAGTAGTTCCATTTAATACACTTGTACTTTATATAAATGGGTATTTTAATACCCATCCCATATCCCTTTTTTCTTTTATAATTTTTTTATAACTCTATTTAATTACATTCGTGTAATTAAGTAGTTCCATTTAATACACTTGTACTTTATATAAAAGGGTATTTCAATACCCATCCCATATCCCTTTTTCCTTTTATAAATTTTTTATAACTCTATTTAATTATATTCGTGTAATTAAGCAGTTCCATTTTATTCAATATCAAAGTTTGGTTTTAGTATCAAGTTCAACCCCAATCTACGGTTTTCCAAAAAATTATTTTGGAAAATATCAATTACTAATTTAGTGCATTTTTATTTAATTGTTGGTGATACGGGGATTAGAGATGGACTGACTGAGACAGACTGACTGTGTTATGTTTCATAATGTCTCTAGCTATGATACAAATATCAAAAGAAAAGAATTAGAAGGTTTAACAGGTTTAAGTTTTATAATGTAGAAGTAAATTTATACTCTGTTATTCTTATGGTGATATATATTTTAAAGAATGTTTAGTATCCTATTAGAACCCTGTGATATTTTTAATCCTGCACAAATTGCAAAACAATTTACCTCCATAACTACATTTCTGGTTTCTATTTATGTTGAAGTTCAATATAATTGGAGAATTTATATACCCATGTCTGATTTCTTGTTGGGGTTAGATTTTCTTTTTTCTAAAGGTTTCTTTTGTATAATAATATTATACTTGTTCATTAATTTTCATTACTAGGTAATGCAAAGATTTATTATACATATGTGTATAAAATATTTTACAGTCTTGAGTATTAATGTTGAGTAATTACTGTTAAGATATTTATCTAGATATATTTGATAATCGAAATGATGTCGATAAATATGCGCAGTTATCGATGTTGTTGGTTATCTAAATAGATCTGGATATATCTGGGACTGCAGATTTTTGTATATTAACTGTTTTGTTTTTTTTTATTCAATTCTTTGTGTATAGAGTTGTTGTTCTGTTTTTATGTATATGATATATTATTATGTTAGGTTTTACCCACAACCTTTGAATTAAGTATTCGCCAGTCCTACTATTTCTGTTGATTTATTTATGTATTTACCATACCAAAGGTCTTGTTAATCTGCAATTTAATTATGATAATACGGTCTCTTTTTCAGATACGCTTAATGAGGAAATTTGTTCTTTAGCCGCTTGTGAATTATCTATGGTTCCGTGCTAGGTTCCTCCAGGACCCATGATATAGTGATTAATTCTGGTTATTATATACTAGTATAAATTAATGGTAGTTATCAATAAGGTTATTTAGTTTTCAGAAGAGTAGAAGCGCAATTCTGGGATTGATGAATTGTGGGAACATTATTTTGTCTGGACGGGTCAGTGAAGAAAAATAAAAAAATATATATATTGGTTTATTCAAAGTGGTATAGCAGTAAAATGTTACTATGCTCTTCTTATTGTTCCTATCTACTTGTATTATATTTTGTATTAGACTGCATTTTCTAAGGCTATGAAACAATACAGAAGATATGTTATTTATGATATCTTCTCCCATATTTAGTATAGGGATATACTAGGCTGGGTAATCATTGGATAAGTCTGGCTACAAAGGGGTTAGGTTTATTAGGAATCTTTCGTCTCAAACCCGGTGAAGTCTCCTCTTCCTCCTCCCTCCTATGAAATTACCCAGTAGGGCAGTTTTAAACTAGGAACATAATAGGAAATTTTAGTTTTCCTGTAAAAGACAGGACTATGCTACTGTTATCATGATATGTCCTACTGTTATAGAATCAGGTAACAATATAAAATTCCCAAAGCCTCCAACGCTATATTCCAAAGTTGGAAAAAAAGCTTCCAGCCGTTCTTGCAGAAATAACAACGACCCCTTTTGGGAAAACTATTCCTCATTCTATGGACCATGCAAGAAGGGTTTAGTCAGGAACTAGATTTAGAGATTATTAAAGTTTCTTTTTATTATAATATTGTTACTGTGTAAATATTCGCATATATAATTCCCTTTAAGCTATTCTATTTTAGTAAAGTTTTCTAACACTTCTCCTTTTCACTGCCTTGAAACAGAATTCTAGGCAAGAAGGGGGTTAATGTGGGTCTTGTGTGTAATTAAGAACTGCAGAACTGAGACAAAATGAATTTTGCAAGTATTATGAGTGTATACAATTGTTTTTAATCTAAATAATTTAAAATGTTATATTATTGAAGTGTAAATAGGAAAAACCCCGTATTAAAAAGGCATTGCTCCCACAGTTTGTATTTTATGTACTCTCGATTAGACTGATTAGTTAATTTTGTTAATTTACTTGTACATTTCACTGCAGTCAAGTTGATTTATATATTATTTAAATATTAAAACAAGTTTTAACGTAGGATGGAATATATGTGTAAATAATTTTTTATGTGTTCGTCAGTCTGAGGTTTCAGACCACAATCTAGTTTATTTAGGTATAACTACGACTGACGGTGTGTATCTTACTGGTTATGCTGTTGTCCAGCTACCTGATGTTGTACTTGACGTGAATACAATTCCGTTCAAATCGGCTCAGTTTGCTGAACTTATAGCCCTTACCAAAGCTTGTGACCTGTTCTCCCAGTGTCCAGTTAATATTCACACCGACAGTACATATGTTTTTAGAGTGGTACATGACTTTGTTACAATCTGGCAAATAAGGTGTTTTGCCTCAGCCGACAGTAAGCCCATTTCACACAGTACACTTGTTCAACGCCTCTTACAGGATATTCTTTTACCGTCACGTATCACTTTCATACATTGTAAAGCTCATACCAAATCAGATACCACAGAAGCAAAAGGTAATGCACTAGCCGATCGTCATGCTAAATTTAAAGCTCTCAACAGCCATACTGTTCTAATCAGAATAATGCTGTGCAGGCCACACCCCACATTTCTTGTACGTACTAGGCTGCTTACAGAAAGATACAATAGGGGTGAAATTTATTAACGGTGAAGCGTTCGCCCGTTAGTAAATTCCGATTGCACGATCGGAATTGCGATTGCGTGATCGCAATTCCGATCGCGCAATAGTAAATCGATCGCATTTCCGATTGCACGATGGTAAATCGATCGGTTTTCCGATCGCGCGATGGTAAATCGATCGGGTTTACCATCGCGCGATGGTAAATTGAGCGGATTTTACCATCGGGCAATGGTAAATCATGCGGATTTACCATCGGGCGATGGTAAATACCAAGTGTGCAGTAAATACCGCGTTTAATAAATTTCGCCCTAGGTATATATTGTATCCTGGAAACGGTTAGGTGCAACAAAGTCCACGAATGGCCTTTGGTGCAAAGAAGGGAATCGTGTATTCCTGAATCTTTTGCTGCTATTTTATTTCCCAGGCACATGGGGTGGGACATAAGAGTAGTAAACTAACATGCAAGCACTTGCTTAGTTCATTTGTTCTCATAAATGCAGCACAACTTGTTGATATATTTGTGGCAAATTATATCATTTGAAATAAATCATAAACCTGCACACGATTATTTTGATTACCCTATTATATTATTTACAAATTTGCAGATAAAATTCACACACATGTCAAAGGTAGGGAAACAACAGGAATATATGCCAGTGATAGTAGACATGTTCTCTAGATGGATAGAAGTTTTCCCCACTAGGAAAGAGGACACAGCAACTGTTATAGAAATATTGATAAAAGATGTTATACCAAGTCTTGGATGTCTAATGGTCATAGAATTAGTAATATGTGCCATGTTATTAATTGTATATTATGTTTCGAGTTTCATTCCAGATAAATATTATTATTCTGATAAGAAATATGTTATAAGATATTCTGTGATGATAGAGAACAGCACAATATTTTAAGTCCCTAGACCATCTGAGAATTCTGCATCAGCAGTGGAATAATTATTTCTATACTGAGATGGATAGACTGGCTAGAGGCAAGACCGCTAACATATATGGACGTCAGACAGGTGTCTAGTTTTGTTTAGGATCTGGTAAAGATAACAAGGATTCCAGGGTCCTCTGGTAAGCCAGTTAAAGCATTCTATCCTGATTTGTATTCTGGATTGTGGATATGCTTCCGCTTCCTACACAGATGACTATTGCCAAAATACCTCAGGCGATAAGAGAATAAAGTCAATTTCTAATAAGTGCACATCTTGATGGTAAGTATCAGAAAGCAGTTTACAAGTGCACAGAGTCCCTGTCCACGCTGCATTGATCAGCCAAAGGAGAGCAATATCTGGCTGAGAGAGAGATGCCAAGGACACAGAAGGATCTGATGAGAAAGTTAAAACTGCTGTGACTATCGGAGGTTTTATACATGATGCTGTCTGCACTTATTCATGGTTCTGTGTGTGTTTCCAAAGATCCACCAAAATGGCTGGTAGATGCTCACTGGCTTGACACAGGTTCAATATAGATATATGAACTCATCTCTGTATGTCTGATATATGTCATATTCAATCCAAGATTAATTGTTAAAGTGTTACAAGCGGCTCACCCTAAGGCTAAAACTATCTAGTTCAGTAATTATTTTCAAATAAATTGTGTTTTAGGGAAGGACTGTTACTTAGTTCTTGTGTTCCCTATGTTTTCTTAAGAAGGTATTTTATTTCCAGCAGGTTGATTCTCAACTTTCTTGAAGCCAGGGGGAACATGTCCAGTTTTTGTGTGTTCTAATGAGTATTTCTCTTCCATAGTAAATTATTCACTGAACTTCTTTGGATTAATAGAACAAGTCTAAATATGATGAAATGTATCAAGCCACACACTCACTCTACTCTGATGATTACAGTAAAGAGAGGATTGGAACATGAATTTATTAATACAGCATATCCCTTTCACTTAAGGAGAAGACATTTAGATTTGCACCATTAGCTGTACAGGACTCAGAATGACTGTTGGCTTAAGGAAAGATCAATTCATCTCTCAACTATATTGTTTCACCTGCTGGACTATGCTTCCCTATATTTAAATTTTTTTATTAATATTAGCAGTAGTATATTATGTATTCATCCTATAATGTCCAGGGAATATTGTTAATCCTTACCGTGCTTATGCTCCACCCCCAATTCTTTCTCCCCTTTTGATATGCCTGCAAATACCAATCACATCCCTGACCAATATTGGTAGGGTTAATCTCCTATGTTTGGTGAATCTCCTATGTTTCCGGAGATTCAAAGAAGGGATTGCTGGATACCAGGGCCTAGATTGCTGGTATTTGCAAATCATTATGTCTTCCATCTTTTTCTTTTATAAAATGTATCTCTTAAAATGTACACTGATGTACGTGACTTCCTCATTTATAGTTTTGCTAACATAATCATGTTTGATAAGTGCTAACATAACCATGTTTTGTGAATGATAGGTAAATCATTTGACTAATTTCCCCAAATTATGTTTTGCTAATGTCATGATGAAAAGCCCCTTTTTGGGGTATAAATACACTGGTGATGTCAAAATAAATCAGAACTCCTTTGCATGATAACCTTGTTGTCTGTTGTCTAAATTATTGTCATGCACGCTGAAGTTCTCCTGGCCATAGTCCGTATTGGTAAGCATGATATTTGGCACATAGAATATAAAGGTGAAAGGTACCGGGGTATTTTAGACCCAACAGTAATTGTAATTATTTAACCTGCACTTTACTTTAGAAGCAGCAAAGCACTAAGAGGGGTCCCTACACTGTATTACAGAGAGAGAGTTAACTTACAGATAAGGAACTGGCACATACACTACATTTTACAGATTATTTTATTAAATTGGGATCATAGATATCAGATAATGAACAGCTAATTACATTCCAAATTAGCATGTGCCTTACATATAAGTCTATGATACAATAAGTGTCCAGACAAAGGGAATGTTAAACTACTTTCTGTATAAATGAGAAAGCTTAGTTCTTCCTTAAACTCTAATTTGTCCTTCCTTAGATCAGTTACTGTTCCCTCCACACATTACTAAAGATCCATAAGTATTAAATAAACATGTGAAATTATTGTAGAAGAAATATAATATTCATATAATAAATTATTACTGCTGTTCCTATTTTAATTTTGTACTCACACTTCTACTTTAACAATTAAAAAGAAGTTTAACAATTAAAATATATTTTTTAAGAAGGTTATAGTTTCCCAATTACCTGGTACAGACTGGGTTAGGGTAACCTCCATGTTCCTTACCTGGGAATATCCGTACATGGTCAGAATCTTCACTATGGGAATAGTTGTATCTGATATAATATCCCCAATAAATCCAGCAATGGTTCTGTTTCCCACACAGGAGTAATTAGGTACTGGTTCTCTGGTACCAGATAATATCTGTAATACACCCCTCACTGCCATACGGAGATCTTGGCAGGAATCGTACATATGGTATCCCAGAGTCAGGTTGGGTAACAGAGATGAATCATTGTTAATTTGCTCAATGACAAATCGAAAATCCACAAAATATTTTGAATATTGTTGACTGGGACTGGGAGAAGGAATAATACCAAACATGTTAAAGTCAAGACTCTGATAATTCACTAGAGCAGGGTTTCCCAAATGGTGGGTCGCAAACCGGTACCTGGCCACGAAATCAAAATGCCAGGTCACGACCACTCATGCATGAGTGGTGCCGTAAGTAAGGGACTTCCTGCACGGCACTGCTCATGAATATTCATGAGTGGTGCCGTGCGCGAAGTCGCACCGCTCATGAATATCCATGAGCCGGCTACTTCATGACGCAACACGCAGGACTGTTCACTTGCCACGAGAGGAAGCTCCTGCTTGGAATTCACTTGTTCCTAGCAGCACCTGCAACATCTAGATACAGTTCCCGGTTGAGCAAGGCTGCATATATCAATCTGACTTTCCCTCCACCATTGTGACCACATTTAAAGTGACGGTAATCTCAGACTCATTAACAAAGTATTTGATTTTTATTTGGTTTTATTACATTTTTGTTTGAGCTAATGATTCTTTATTAAAATATATAAAACTATAATAAATATTTAAATATGTTTTCTTGTACACTCACACCAGGGTATGCAAAAAAAATTAGTGGGTCACGAAGGATAAGCACAAAATAACCGGGCCACGGAAAAATTTGTTTGGGAAACGCTGCTCTAGAGATAGATTCAGAAATGAAATCTTACATATATGATTCAGTGGAATTCATTTTTTATTGTTCTTAATTTATTTGCCTACAATGTCAGATTTCATTGTTAGCTTTATCACGAGTTTATAATCAAGTAATTTTGTATTAGTCCCTAATCAGGGCACACTTAAAGGAGACAAACCACACTGAGCATGTGCAGTGTCTGCAGCACAACCAAACATGGAGCCCACAGCTGACAACCTCACAGGCATTTATCCTTTGTCTCATAGGACTAATATACATTTGGGTATGTTCTGCAGTTTTTTTGCATAAGGTATAAGGTCCATAAGGCTTCTAAATAAAATAATTTCTAAGCTTTAGTTCCCCTTTAAAAAATGAGTGCTCAGTGAGTTCAAACACATAGGGGGAATTCAAGATTGTGTAAAGTGAGCTCCAAAGTCTTCAGCTCACTTCGCACTGACTGATGTGCGTTCGCTGATGTCCTGCACGTGGACATCAATGAGCGCATTAAATGGATTCCAGTCTCGGCAAAACCAAAAGATTTTTCTCGCCGAGACTGGAATCTTTTTAATGCCCTCGCTGATGTCCACGTGCAGGACATCAGCGAACGCACATCAGTCAGTGCGAAGTGAGGCGAACACTCCACACCTCACACTCCACACCTCATTCGGACTATAGTGAATTCCCCCCTAAATCTTTATGTCTGTTTATTGATCCTCTTGATGAATATCAAGCCTCCAGTAATTCCCTAATCTGTTTGGTCTTAGCCTGAGTAAGTACCTTAACATTGTTAAGATCAAACATGTGTCCTTCTTGATCTTGATGAATTGACATTAAAGAGAATATGTCATGGCTTTTGATAGACAGCGAGTGTTCATGAGGTCATGTAGAAAGTATAACTTATTTCCTGAACTACCGACTCCACCAGTCTTCAAAACAATATTATAAACAATGTTATTCTTAATTCTGTGAAAGTATTATGAAGGCCATTATATAGATAAGCTCTCCTCTTCTTTCCTCTTCTTACACTCCAGTCATAAAACATTGTTATCTCCTAAGTTCCTGGAATTCCAGGTACAAGGTTACAACTACAGTTAAGAGTAACATAAAGATTAAGATGGTGAAGCTAGAGCTAAAATGGCTTCTATACAATCATGGCTGTCTCTTTGCAATCTCCTCATGGATGCTCAAACACCAGCATTAAATTAAATCTTGCTAAGACAGAATTGATTATTTTCCCACCCAAATCTAGACCTGTTCCTACCTTTTCCATTCAAGTGGATGGTGCGAATATCAACCCTGTAACCTCTGTCTTGGAGTGACTTTTGACTCTGCTCTCTCCTTCTCTAAACACATCTCTTCCACTGCTAAATCATGTCAATTTCTTTGCAACATTGCCAAGATCTGCCCCTTTCTTTCTTGCTCCACTGCTAATACCCACATGCATGCTCTTGTCTTGTAATGCTTGTACTACTGCAGTGTTCTTCTATCTGGCCTTAAAGTTTCCTACCTCTTCCCACTCCAGTCTATTGCTGCCAGAATTCTCTCTCCACAGAGGGGATGGCCCTTCTCCCAATCACTCTTTGCTACCTGGCTTCTTTACGTAAAATAATAATTTACAGTGTTCTCCTTTTGACATTTAAGGCACTTCACTCTGTTGCCCCACCCTACATTTCCTCAATCGTATGTCTGTATGTTCCTCAACATCAACTATGTTCCTCTGACAGCAACCACCTTTGCATGCCACATACTAATACTGCCATTTCTCATCTTAAACCCTTTTCCCTCCCTGCCCCCCACCTCTGGAATTCTTTACCCCTTTGTCTTCACCAGGAACATTCCCTCTCCATGTTCAAAACCAAATTGAAGTCCTATCTTTCGGAGCACTAGCACTGATTCTTATCATTGATTTTCTGTATAATTTATTTTATGTTTATTTATTCATAGACCTATGTCTCAACCCATTTTACAACTCTTATTGTCCTTCTATCTGTGTATGTAAGTCTTCCTCCCATTTAGATTGTAAGCTCTACAGGTCAGGGACCTCCAACCTCTTGTGTCAACCGCAACCTAGCACTTAAAGTGATGTATCCTTGTGATATTTTATTGTATTGTTTAATGCACTTTTTCCATGTCTCTATTGCACTTGTATTGCTGAATTGTACAGCGCTGTGTAAATTTCTGGTGCTTTATAAATAAAATTATACCTACTTACATGGCTGACATATCAAATATTCATCCATCACATTTCCCTCCTTTTGTGATCTGTTACATTGGAATAGGGACTATTCTATGTACTTTACATCTCCTAAACAAGATGTACTTTTTTGCCAAACAGAATTTGGAGTAGACATTGTAGGAATGCCATAAACTATCAGTTATTCCCATTTAACCAATTGAAAAGGGTTCTCAAATGAGAATGTAGAAGACCATTAGCCTGCAGTGACTGTTCTGGTCCTTCTGAAGTTGGATAATCCATTTTTTTCTGAAATCACTAACCTGCTAGATACAGGTGCACACTAGTGAGGTTGATCTAATGGCAAAAGATGGGTCAATAATCTGGCACATGCCACCTTGGGCAGCAGTGATGTAAGAAAACATTCTGTTCATTAAAATTGTCATAGAGGCTCTATGAGTCACTGTGGAAACATAATTCATTAAAAATCTCATGAGGCTCAATGGAGGAGAACTAGAAATGGAATAGTTTAAATAAACCAACTACTCATTTAGAATATAATTACAAATGGAAGGAACACTTTGACCGATATTGGGGTTATTATCCTTAAATAAGACATTAATATGGAGAATAAAGAAAAGGTTACAGGTATTAGCTTCAGGAAGAGGGATACATAGTGAGTGTAAGGTGAGCATGTATGCACAGATAGAGAAAAATAACAATAGAAAGCATATATAAACAAATAGAATAATAATTACCATCAGTAGTACATGGTTTAACAGTGAAGACAAGAGTACTCACATAATCTAGACAATAACAGAGATATAGAAAAAATGGGAGATCCCTTCATTACATGTATGCAGCATCTAAACCCATTTAATGACATTAGTCACAACAATAAAGAAATTGATATTTGCTAATATAAAACACAAGAGCAAACATAACAAGTTATTAAAAAACACAATAGTTCATCTCACATGATTAACTACATTTGCATACTTTCATGAAGTGGGTGTATATAGTAATCCAGCACCTTTAACTATGATATCCTCTAGACACTATAGGGTTAACAAATACTATATCACTTGCATATGAACCAAGGAAGCAAAGCTCAGCAATTTCACTCTATATCCAAGAGAGCAACAGATCATTTCTTGGATCAATAAACCACCAGTTATTCTGAGTCCTGTACAGCCAATGGTGCAAATCCAAAAGTCCTTTCCTTAAGTTAAAGGGATGAGTTGTATTAACAAATTCAGGCTCCCGTCCTCTCTTTACTATAGATACCAGGATAGAGTGAGTGTATGCCTTGATGTATTTCATCAAATTTAGACTTGTTATAGTAATCCAAAGAAGTTCAGTGAATAGTTTACTATGGAATAGAAACAGTCATTAGAACACTCAATAAATGAATTGGACATCTTCCTTAGACTTGTAGGAAATTGAGAATTAACCTGATGGAAACAAGTGCCCTGTAGGAAATCTAGAAGATAAAGAAACTTAGTAACAGTCTCTACAGTGTTACTCTCCCCAGATAACCCATCCCCTCCTTCTCTTTCTCACCTATAATCTAACCAGATACCCTCCCATCACT
>WMED01014092.1:0-14158 GCA_019650415.1 Pipa parva | reverse complement strand
GATGATAAAAAGCTTAAATTAAGTTATCTCTTAAACATGCGGCATATATGAGGGAGTCGGAGTTGGGAGTCGGAGTCGGGCTTTGGCTTACCGACTCCACAGCCCTGTATAAGACCATAGGCTGCACTGGTAAAAACAATGGTTTGCATAAGGCAATGGCCATTGATATTAATACAATAAAACTCATGGAAGCTTTTCATGATTTGCAGAAAATCTCTTCTAGAAAATTCGATGCGTTTTATTGCAGTCACTCATTGAAATCAGTGGGCCAGGATTTGCAGGTTATTTTTTTGTTTGTTTATTTGTTTTTTGTTTTTTTTTGCATTTTAACATTTGGAGTACAATTACTAGTGTGCAATTGCCCTTATGTGCTAAATTTTATTCTTCTGTTAGCCAGGATCTCTGTAATGAAATGAGACAGTGGTAAAGAAACAACAGCCATTTACAAGGAAAAAAGTATAGAATTTTAAACTAAAGTAAATCTATTTTGTGAAGCGATAATCTACTGTACTAAGTGAGGTAACAGATAATTTTAACGCTAAACTAAAGTTAGCTGATATTTTTCAGCAGCAGTTCATAAACTATACTGCTGTGTGATCTGCTTTCATCTCGTGATCCTATGACCAGGATCGCGAGATGAAAAATGCTCTCTTCCACCCCTGTATGTGACATAAATCATCACATAGTACCCACCCACTTGCTCATTTTCCCAAAATGGTCATAAAGTGCATGCACAAATCCATTTTTTTCTATCTGTGCATGCTCTTTATGGCCATTTCAGCAAAACAACCAAGGGGTGGGAACTATGTATACTTTTAGAGGATAAGTCCAAATTGTTGCTTATAGGTGTGAATTCGCCAGCTAAAGACAGTCGCAACAGACTGCTACTGTTGCAGTCGCGTCTTTATAATGAGAATATTGTCGCAGTTTCGACTTTACTATGGAAAATTATCACAGTCGCAACTTCAAAAATTGTTGCGGTTGCGACTTTTCAATGGGGAAATTGTCACGGATTTGGTATGGAAATCTGCTGTTTGAGAATTTGACAGTTGAGTTCGCATCTTAGTGAATAACCCCCTTAATATGCAATAAAATGGGTTCACTCCCTGGAACATATATAGACCGCAGTCTTGGATTTTGTTTTGTCATACAAGAAAAACCCCCACAATGCAATCACACCAGCACACAGACATATAAGCAAATCACACATATCCATTTGCTTCCTCATCAGAGAATGAGGTACATCTAGTCATCACATGCTATATACTGCAGAATATAGTTACATGCAGACTTCCCTGCATTCCCATAAAAAAATATGACAAAGCTTTTCGGTGATGTAATTTACCAAAGTGCTTTACCTGCAATAACTCTCTCCACAGCATACTCAAAGTTGAACGTGTCAATGGACTGATAGCCCTCTCGGGCAGCATGTAAGGCAGCTTCGTTGCAGATATTAGCAATATCTGCACCTGTAAAGATGAATTAGACTACTGAGAGAAATGTGATCAATAATTTTAGGCGATAAGAACAGAAGTCATTATTGTAATAAAGGATGAGTAACAAGAAAAGAAAATTGCTTTTTGCAAAGGCATGGCAGTTCTTTCTTTACAAAAAAAAATAAAAAATACTCACAGCACCTTAAAAACAAAAGGTGTATTTGCAGAAGCAAGCCTAAGCAGGGCCCAGCCATCAGGTGTGATGAAGGGGGGGGTGTGGCCTGCCAAAAACATTGTGCAATTCTTTTACCACTCTGCAATAAATGGGTTTTATGCCCTGCTAGTATACAGTTGGGCAGCTTGGGTTCTTTCTTTACAACAGGTCGTTTTTGTTTTTTTTTAATACTCCTATGGTCCAGTTGTGCATTTAGAGAAGCTGGTTTCATAACAGACATGCCCCGATATTAAAAGCCTTATTTCCAGCTTGCAGACACCCCCCGTTTCTATGTTAGCTAGATCAGGTCAATGAAAGATCTGGCACAATAACTTTATCATTATTTTATGAACCACTGGAATATTCCAGAAGCACGTGGACTTACAACAGCCAAAATGGGAAATAATGGCAGCGTGTATAACAGTTTTGGACATTTTATCAATTACACAGAGATAAATTAGATCCAATTGTCAGATATTGGAGAGGCATGATTATGTGGAATAAATCAAAGTAGAGCTTGTTGCTGGAGTTTACCAGATTCTTCATTTATTATTCTGTTGTCTTCTTAGCAACAGTATAGAAAGAAGAAAATATTTACCACTGAATCCAGGTGTAAGTTCTGCCAGACGCTGAGAATAGAAACTTCCAGGCTGTGTCAGCTTCAAGCTCTTTAAGTGCTGCTCAAAGATCTCCCTCCGCTCCTAAAAGTCAAAATGTGGTTTTGGTCAGGTTCAGAATGGCATTGTCTCAATAAAAGTCTGTGCTGCAGTGGCATAAATATAGGGGTTGCAGTGGTTGCAATTGCAACTGGGTCCAATCTCCCAGGAGGCCCATCTGCTCTGCCAGGTCTGTTGCAACCTCATTTCCAGACCTGCAGAGCAAGAGGCATGAGAGGGGGAGATGCTGAGGAGTGAGGGGAACAGAGTGCTAGTTCTTCGCCGGATCCCAAAGCACAGTAGTTCCGCTGCTGGCTTATTGTGTGTGTTTGGGGATGGGGTGTGATCAGCTATATGATTCCGCATATGCCACTATTTAAAAGGGTAATAACATCAATATAAAATACCTTACTTTTATTTTGAATAAGCTGTAATAAAGAAACTTCCTGTAAACATAGTAGTTTTAATAATGTTTACTCAAAACAAATGTTAAACATATAAGATAAAGTTACACAGAGTCTGAACAGTCCCCTGAATGATGTAATTTTTGCTGTTTTACTTACTATAGGGAGTGCTCTTTATGGATACACGCAGAATGGGAGGGATTTGAAAACATAACAAAAGCAGAGAGAAATTAAGGAAATTATGATCTTGTTTAGGGTTTGGAGCAGAGGATCAGCTATATCCAAATTATAAATCTGAACACAGTAACAAAGGGACTCTGAAATTCTGTCTGTTTACATCGGCACACAGAGATTGTGCAAGTTTCTGCTACATGTCAGCAATATTTACTCCCTACTAGTAAACCACCTCTAAAGAGCAGGTTCTCCAATGTCTATTGACAGCTATGTCACAAATTATGTCTTTGTGTAGGGGAATAAGAAAAGTGTAGAGAAGGGGTAGAAGGGGCATTGGAACTTTCCTTATTAGCACACAGCTGATGTATAAACTTAAGTATAAAACATGGATTAAACACATGCAGAAATATTACCAGCAACTAAAATATAACAACACTACAAATTACTTTTTTTGCATTTATACAAAACCTTTTTTCTACAGAATTTGACTGAATTCAAAGAATGTAAAATAATAATAATAATATGCATGATTTTTGAATGTTAAAGCTTGGATTGGTATGCCACGGAATGACATGGATTGGTATGCCACGGAATGACATGGATTGGTATGCTAGGAAGAATGGAAAGCCAATCTGATGAGGCTTGTCGATTTCAATTCAACTAAGACACACTACTCATTAAAGCAGGAAATTTGGCTTACACACATTACTTACACAAGCTTACTTTTTATAGAGAAACTCAAGAGGCTGCAGTTACAATAGGATTGAATAATTAGACACTATATGATAAAATAAACGCTCTCTGTATGCCCTGATATATACCAGGTCCTGCTGATTCATATGGAAGGACAAGGGATGTGGGTAGATCGTAAAGGCCAGCTATGGATGCATTGTATATATACGTATAGGGTTAGCACTGCATTCTGGGGGCTGTGCAAGAGTTATTTGTTTTTATGACATCCATGCACTTCTTTATAAAAGTAAAAATTATCTTAAAACCACTGGTTAACTATCTGATGTTTCTCCCATGGCAACAATGTGTTAATCTCCTGCCACAAAGCTAAGACTATCCAGGGATCAGATTTTAAGGCTTCACACAGGCAAATTTTTCTCTGCATTAAAAAAAAAATAATAAAAAAAAACAACACACTGGCGCAATCACATTGGAAAATTTTTCCTACTCATTTAAAGAAAAAAAATGAAAAGCATCCACAGGCGCAACTTTGCATTTCCTCCTCTCTATGTCAGCGCTTTTCCCTCACATGTGACTGCTATTGTTACATTTCTATTGCTAAATAGATCTCTGTCAGATAATTTGAAGTAAGCTACCCACTATAGAGAAGCAATGTAATCAGAGACCAGCATCCTATTGGAATATGTAAGCTTGCTCTGATGGCAGAGGGGAGAGCAAGACAATATCATTATCTAATGGTTTTGATAGTCATTGTAGAATTCTGTGGATTTCCAGCAATCTGTTTTTCATTATACTGTTGCAAGATAACAGAAATACCTAATGAAGAGGGTTTAAATCAGTCTATGCAGTATCATATTTATTATAAAATGGAAAAGTTTCAGCTTGATAATATACAATGCATGCCTTTGCATTATTGTCAGTTTTTACCTGTAAAGTAGGGAGATCAATAAAAATATGTCTGTCCAGCCTTCCTGGTCTCATTAGTGCATTATCCAGGATGTCAGCCCGATTGGTGGAGGCCAGAACAATAACATGGTCTGTTGTACCCATACCTGCAGAATACTACATGTTAGACAGTCTGTTTGTGTAACAAATGTATTTAACTTCTTCCAGGGGAATTAGTAAGCATTTTTTTGGTTTATGTAATACTATTAATATTTAGGTTTAGGCTAGAGGAGATCATTTATTAGGAATTTCCAAGTTTTCCTCAGATCTCTGTACAACAGTGGTTCTCAACCTGGGGGTCGCTAACCCTTTTGGGGTCAAATGACAATTTGCCAGGGGTCGCCTAACACCTCTCGGGATTGTCGTGGATTTTTGTTAAAAATTTAGGGGGTAATTCAGAATAGTGCGAAGTGAGGTGCGGAGTCCTCACCTCACTTCGCACTGACTGATATGCGCTCACTGATGTCCTGCACGTGGACATCAGTGAGCGCTTTAAAGGGATTCCAGTCTCAGTGAGGCAACTCTTTTGCTCTCGCCGAGACTGGAATCCCTTTAAAGCGCTCGCTGATGTCTGTGTGCAGGACATCAGTGAGCGCATATCAGTCTGTGTGAAGTGAGGCGAGGACTCCGCACCTCACTTCGCACTATCCTGAATTACCACCTTAAAGTTGTGGCTGCGACAATATTTTCTATAAAAAAGACACAACAATATTTCTATAGTAAAGTCGCGAGACTTTAAAATTGTCGCGGTCATGGATAAAGGGTCAAGGCAAAAAAAAGACTGAGAACCACTGATGTCCAATAAGAATAATACAAGGAATTACATAAAAACAGAAACATGTTCAAATTAAAGATATGCCCCTGATATCAATCTACTTATAAAACACAGTACACAGAGAAAGTGCATGGAACGTCCTGTAAATTATAATTATAATTGGCTAGTTCTAGCATCAAAACTATATGATTATAAAGGAACCATTACTCCACTTTCCTGTTTAAAAACAATTTTTTAAACATGTTAACACTTCAACTTTCCCAAGCCATTTCTCACTGACTCTGCATCCCTAAAAACTGATACTCTACCCTTCCCGTAAGTAAATATCGTATTTTTTGATCCATAAGATGCACTTTTAATCCCCTAAAAGTGGGGGGGAAATGACCGTTATGGAGTGAATGTTCCTTTTCTTCAGTTGCTGCGGCAGATGAACAAAATTTCTGAGTACTTACCTTCCTCCCGGGCAGTGTACTAGCAAGCCGTCTCCTGTCACTACATCTCCTGATTCAAGCAAGGTAAGCGGTCCCTTCGGTTCTGTTTACCGTGGATTCAGCCACTACTAGCCCAGCTGCGCTAATAGTGACTGAATCCATGGTGAATAGAGCCAACGAGCCATTGGTGCCTTCTGCCCCCACAGCTGTGTTTGCTGTGGATACGGCCGCTACTGGAGCAGTGGATTCAGCTGCTAATAGCACAACTGTGCTGATAGCAGCTGAATCCACGGTGAATAGAGCTGACAATAGCCGAGGGGAACAGAAGGTGCTGACTGAGCGCCGCTTACCTTAGTTTTATCAAGAGATGCGCTGACAGGAGGCTGTTTGCTAGTACACTGCCCAGAGGAAGGTAAGTACTCCAAAAGCTGCCTGCCTGTGCATATGTGGGAGGCATAGAAGGCATGTGAGGAACGGCAGGCAGAGTAGGGAAGGAGGGCATACAGACAGGGGAGGGAGGGAAAGAGAGCAGGAGGGCATGCAAGCAGGGGAGGGAGGAAGGAACGGAGGGCATGCAGGAGGGGAGGGAGGGAAGGAGGGCAGGCAGGCAGAGGAGAGAGGGAGGGCAAGAAGGGGAGGGGGGAGAAATTTCGTTCAGAATATTTTTTTTCTTATTTTCCACCTTAAAACCCTAAGTGCATCTTATAGAGTGAAAAATATGGTACATCACAGGGGATCATGCTATTTGTAGTCAGTCACACATGCTCTGAAACATTATTACAAGGCTGCAAATAATTTTCTGTGATATAATGACAGAGTAGTTATATAAGGCTTCTGTATATATCTGATTCTATCATGTGTGTAAAAACTTTACAGTGCATCATGGGAAATGTAGGCAGTAAGCTACACACTTTTTGAAATATGGTATTCCTGCAGATCATACATTTAAGTGAAACAAAAAAACAAATTATTTATTTTAAGTAAAAAAAAAAAAAAAAAATTAGCATTGACCAAACTTACAAATATTTTGATTTCATGAAAAAGAGGAGCCTTTATGACAGTCAAACCTCCCCAACATTGTAAAAGTAACAAATTGTAAATTTTCCAACAACATGAAAGCCTGAGTTCAGCTGTATTTATCTTATAAATAGTTCATCCCTATAACCTGAGCTTCAATAAAGATTAACAGAAGGCTTCATAACGTGTATTCACATTCTTGTAAGCATCTAGGTCAGCGGCGGCGAACCTATGGCACGCATGCCAGAGAAAGCACGCAGAGCCCTCTCTGTGGGCACGAGCGCTGTTGCCACCACTGGTATTCCTGATTCCCCCAGCGAGCGAGCAGTCTTTTAGTGCAAGCTGCAGACCCAACCTGACAGCCTTCAGGTTGAATCCACGGCCTACAATGAAAGACCGCTTATTCACTGCGGAGCCCTCCTCCCCCGATGCAGGTGCAATGATGTCACTCATCAGTGCCTGCACTTCGAGGGAAGAAGCTGGTAAGTGATGTCCCCTTTTCGGCACTTGGGGCCAAAAAGGTTCGCCATCACTGATCAACAGTAGATACTGTTATAAAGAAGATCTGCAGTACATTAAAATGAATCTTGGTGGAGCATCTGTTTCTTCATTTTTGGCTGCTGAGCTACAAATCATGGCATTGCATTAGCTGTATAAAGGAGGAATTGTGTGAAAAGGAAATATTTTTAATATTAAAATTGCAGTCGATTCCTTGCAAAATCAGCATATTATTCGTGATGTTCTCTAAGGGAACTCAGAATTAACAAAATTATTTTAATTATTATTTTATTTTAATTATTTAATTAACAGTTTAAAACAAATACAAAGAAACAACCAAGGGACCTAAATAATGTGCATAACTAAGTTACACAAATGAAATAAAACATATTCTAACGCCTATGCATTTAATATCTTGTACAGCTTCTGGAAGTTTCTGAAAGCTTTTGTTGCATCCTTGCTTAGGCAGGGTATGAAAAAAAAAATGGCATAGTGTTTGAAACCACTTTACTCTTTATCTTTATGAATTTCAAGGCCATAGCAACAGTTGCTAAGTAAAGGACATGAGAATAACACAAAAGTGTGCTTTGTGAAAAATGGTTGATGAGTCAACCACAAATACAAGGCTAAGGTCGGGTTCATACATGGATTTTTCATGGCAAAAAAAAAAAAAAAACGTGAAAATACGCAGTTGCTAAAATATATTGAACATAAAGCCTGTTGGATGTATAATGACACACTAGCATTTGATAGAGAGGAATATGCACCAGGACACTTCTTGCTGCATTTTTTCAACTGTGTAAAACGCAATGTGAAAAATGCGACAGGTTTATTAGCAATAGGAATTGAACAATAGCAGTCACATGTTAGGGAAAAGCTCTGAGATAGTTAAGAGACAATGAAAAGTTCCACCTGCTTTTTATTTATTTAACACGTAAGAAAATTTGCCAGCGTTTTTTTCAGCCATGACCTTGCCATGAAAATAGAAGAGGAAAATTCACCCATGTGAACCCAACCTAACAGATTCAAATTACTTGATAGTTCAGAATTATCAAGACACATCATCTCAGAAACTACCATGAAATAAATGCATTTAAAAATCTTAGTTCAAAGGAAGAAAGCTTTTCAGAGGTGTTGACATAAGGGAAGCAATATGCTGCAAGCAATACACAGAAAGCTGGTGTAAAAATATACTAAGGTGAAGTTTAATTAAGTTTAGGGCTTTAATTTTCCTTCAAAGGGTTAAACTGAATCTACAAAAGGAATTTTCCGGTTTTCTGTGTCATGTAGAATGTTTTATGAGCACAGACCAGATGTAAAATATAGATCTAAATCTATCATAAACTATCACTGTTATCTTTACGGTAGGGCTGGGGGCTGTGAGGTAGGTAGGGCGCTGCTGGAGGGAGGGGTGCTATTTTGGTGCTCGTCACCCCTCCTTTTCTCTGTCCCTACCTTCCTCTTCCCTGGGGAGAAGGGGAGCACCAAGATAGTCCCCACTTCTTCAGAGGATGGGGAATAGGTAGCAGGCAGGGGGGAAGGAGGGGGTTGTGGGGGAAGCACAGTATGGAAGGAAGGTTGAGGGGACAGCACAGTGTGAGAGGGGGTCGTGGGGACAGCACAGTGTGAGAGGGGGTCATGGGGACAGACAAATATGGTAAATGGGATGGCAGAGTATGGGAGTATGTTTGTGGGGTAGGCACAATACGGGGGGTTGTGGGGGCAGCACAGTATAGGTATTGTTGTGGGGGCAGCACAGTATGTGGAAAGTGAAGGTTGGGGCACCACAATATGGATAAAGGGTGGGTGAGAGAAAGAAAAGTTGCAGAACTACACACTACCTTGCACCACTTTACCTGCTGCACTGTATCGGGCATAATGAAGGGAGACTGTTGGAGGGGCACATTTTGGCATTATACACCTAGGGCACAATTAAACCTTGTCCTGGCACTACTTTAGGGTCAAACATTTTTCTTTTGATTTCCTAGTCAAAACCAAAAAAACACATTATGTACTTATATGACTGGCATTGGGATGCAAAAGCCACCTGCTTAGATGAGCACATGTGCACAGCTAGTTGGCTTAATATGCTCAAGATTCAGGAAAAGCTCTTTTTCAAATAGGCTGTGATTGTATAAAAGTACTAGTTTCTCAGTGGGTTGAAGGCCCCTCTAGCATTAAGTAGCCTAATACCTGTGAGTAAAATGTAGTAAACTGAATGAAAGAAACGCAGAGGGACGTGCATCATGAGCAATATCCACTGCAGTAGGTAAGAAGCCAAGATGTGCAGTATAGACAGAGCCTGCTCTCATTTCTGGATGGAATCCATCACATTATGTCATGTCTCTCTGAGAGGATACCTTTAGCTAAATGTAAAGGACAAAGACTTTCCTTGTCAGCAGGCTCCACAACCACGGATTTGGCAGAAGCACAAGGCCGCATCCACAGCTGACAGAACAAAGAACTGGGAAAGTACATTAGTTCTTATTCAGGCAACACCAGGGCTTTAAATCAAAATCTGCTGCATACATAACAGTAGAGGGAAAGCAACCACTTCACAAACTAGTACTGGGAGTATTTGGCATACACATACACTATGAAGATATCCCATTAGTAAAAAGAGGACACAAATTAAAGCAAGCAATGCCACTAATAAGGACTTAATTGCATTTACTCTTCATGGGGATAGAGATTTGTCCATTTCGGAGACAGACATGTATGAACTGTGCTGACCGCTAGACAGGGGTTTAGCAAACAATGAAATGTCAGTAAATGCAAGGTTTTATTACCGTCCATCTCCACAAGTAGCTGGTTAAGTGTCTGTTCTTCCTCTGTATTTGAAAATGATGACATGTTGGTGGAACGCTTCTTTCCTACTGCATCAATCTCGTCAATGTAAACAATGCAGGGGGCACGAGTTCGGGCTTCTTTAAAGAGGCTGCGTACACGGGCTGCACCAAGACCTTAAATTACAGAAAGGAGACGTGTGCCATCCAAAACATTCTGATACATCAGCATACCCAAAAAGCATTGATTTATCTGTAGATCATCATATTGTATTTAGGGGGATCATTAAGAGGAAGGATATTCAAAAACTTCCATATTTGCAAGTAAACAAACTTAGTAAAACATAGATTTGAATATTTCCTGTCATTTTGCACAACCCATGCATATCACACATCTGCCCTGATCTGGAACAACTAATAAATTGTTGTCTGATTTGGTATTGCAAAGATGTGAACTAGGCAGTGCCTAAAAGTGGTATTTTAGGTCCTGCTATGGATCTTGCTTGGGAAAATTACCAGCAATTGGCCCTGCAATACCTTATTGGCTAAAGTGCGAATAGTCACAAAAAGGAATGAATTTGCCACTTCCCCATATTCTGTGATGTGGAGAATTGGCCAGCTAATGACAGTTGCGCACTACACGATAGACTGCTACTGATGCAGTTACGACTTTACTATGGGAATATTGTCATGGTCACTGATTTTCTATGGGAATTCACTGTCTAATCAATAAGGAGTAGAGAATCACCCACAGTGATGCAAATTCACTTAGACAGGCAAATTTGCACATTAGCCAATAACCCCTAAATGTCCAGTAACAACAGAAATTAAATTTGCTATTTGGATTGGTAGAACAGTAATTTATATGCAGCATTATATCATCTTTACAGTTGAATTCCTGATTGTTATTGTTTTTTTTGTTGTCTCTCCCTCTGCTGGTCGCAGCTAAATTGGGCTTTCTGGAGCACCAAAATGAATATGTGTTATCTATATCTCCATAGGAACCAATGTGGCTAGGCAAGGGTTTGTTTACTCACCAGATAAAAGAGTCTGAAGCCAAAAGAAAGAAAGACAACAAAGTCATAATAATACAGAAATTCAAATTCAATAATTGCTGTGCCAATCTAAATGTTTATTTACTGGTGTTATCAATCCTTTAACCAAAACAAACCAAGAAGTTGAAATAATACAATAGTTCAAAAGTGATAAAAAAAAATAAATAAAAAGTCCAATTGTAAACTGTCTCTTATAATGTTCCAATCTACAACATACTAAAAATGAATTCCAAGGTGGAGAAGTAAAGGCTCGTTTGGTCAAGAGGGTGATTTGCAAGGGGGAAATACTTGCTGATCGGGATTTTACTCACTAACGCTGCCTCCTGCTGTCACTATCAAGCCAATTCCTTCTTTTGTGTGAAGCTCTTGATCCTCTTCACATCCTGCCTCCTGTTCAAACTCACTGAGGTGAGCATGCTCAGAAGCAGAATTATGCTGTAAAACTGTAATTCTTACGTTTCTGATTAGAAAGTAAACTGCAATGTTTGTTTTGGATTAGATTCCTTCCTATTGCATCCTGAATACTCAGGCTGCCCGCGGAACCGAGTCCAGCCCAGCTTACCAGTCAAGCTTCATAGAATCTGTTCATATTCTTACAATTATCTTCCTCAAAATAGGAGAATTTTGTATCTTTCAACAGGCCCCTTACCTCCTATAACTTCCACAAACTCTGAGCCAGCCATTGCCAGGAAGGGCACCTGAGCTTCTGTGGCAACAGCCTTTGCCAACAAAGTCTTCCCACAACCTGGTGGGCCCAGAAGCAGTGCTCCTTTTGGTACTTTTGCCCCAAGCTGCAGGTACCGCTCAGGGCTCTAGAACAGGAAAATGTTTATCAAATTTAGAGTATTAGATCTTCTGAAGAAAATATATAAACATTATTTACAGAGTAAAAATATGTTCAACTTAAATGCAGTTGAACCAATTTTATTTTCATGCCAATACTTGTTAAAAACAGCTGCATAAATCACTTTTTTTTATTACCTTCAAATAATCCACAAACTCTTTCACTTCCATCTTTGCCTCGTGCATTCCCGCAACATCTTTGAAGCTGATTCCTTTGCCAGACTTCCCATCTACAACTGTAAAACGAGCCATCTTCAGCTGGTTCTGAGAACAGGGGAAAAAAATCACAATACAAAAAATTATAGGACTTACATGTGTTAAAATATTTGTGTTCTCTTTAAATGTTAATGTTATACTTAATATAGTGTGGTGTACTACTCACAAAGGCACTGAAGCCACCTTCTCTTCCTGCCATTCCAGCAAGCCGGAAAATGTACCATAAGATGCCCACTCCCACTGCTGCCATACCCAAGGCATAAAGAGCACTGTAAAAGAGAAACCACAAAATAAAAAAATAAAACAACTAAAAAGAATAAACATCAATCAAGCTGTAGTGGACATTACATAAATTATTTTCACAAAAAAGCTGAATTTTTTTATTATTGTTTTTATGACACTGAATGTTTTACTACTGTATTCATTCAGCCACACACTTTTCATCTCTCATGCTGCCAAACCTATCATTCTACCTTTTTACAGGTAAATTAAAGGGAAAATATAGTGCCGATATAACTGAACTGCACACATACATATAAAACTCCTTTACACTAAGCCAATTGCTGATGCAAATAGCTAAAAAAAAAAATTTAGGAAAGAAATAATATTTGCCATTTGTTTCCATTAATTAGTTTTCCTGAGAGCTGACATTTTGTCCATCCTCTCCCAAGTTAGGCAACATGAGAAGAAAAAGCTGCCTGACTGCTATTGGTTAAGCAGTGTGCTGACCTTTTGGCCACATAAATTAAGCTTAGAATGCAAGAGATTACAGAGGGAAAGCTGACTTTTGCACATGTGCTAAATAGTAAGCAAGGAAAAAATGTCCAGGGGAGGGTACCTTTTCATGGAAAACTGGCCAGTACACATCACACACACACATTTCCTGGTGCAGGAGTTTATCAGTGCTGCCTACTCAATCATTCTGTGTCACATGAAAAACTTCTCACTAAGGTATAGTAATGCATATGTAAAGATGTAATCTGATTATAATTTTCCTTTAAACAAAAGATGGAGAGATTAACTACATGAGTCACTTTTGTATCTTCTTGGCAGCAGACAATAATAATAATATTAACAATAATAACAGACTATGGGGCCAAGCTTGGTGTTTGCATTTGCTTGGCATTCTGTTTCCAGTAAACAAATGAAAACTAGATTTCGGGCAAACATTTTATTTGCTCCTACTTTATGAAACTGGTTTTGTGAAAGATACAAACCTCTTTTTTAATACAGCCACAATTTAGAACCCCTTTAAATTGACATTGGCTTTGACAAATATATTTCCATCTCCTTATCAAGCAACTTGTGCCTTTATTCTAAAGTAAATTATTTTAGAATAAAAGTTTCTGACTTATTATTGAGCCCAACTAAAAGTAAAGTTGAGTTTTAGAGGGTTATTCACTAAAGTCCGAATTGCTGCATATAGGTGTAAATTTGCCAGCTAAACGCAGTCGCGACTTTACAATGGGGACTTTATCTCAGTTGCAGATTTGTTATGGGAATCTGCTATTTGAGAATTCGACAGTCGAATTTGCACTTTAGTGAATAACCCCCTTAAAATGTACTCATTGATACTCCACAAGAAGGAAGTTTCTTACTTTCCAAAAAATCCAGTGCGCTTGTAAGAGACTGGGATACGGTCCTTCACATCAATCTTCAGCTCCTCCTCTGCTGCCCTCAGCTTCTCCTCAAACTTGTCTATGTTGGCTACCTGCATCCTGTACATGAGTGCAAGGCGCTATTCATTGGGGGAAAAGAGGCTGCATTACATTCAATCCTGAAAACTAGATCATCTTCATCAAATTCAAAAGACAGAACCACATTAAAGAAGGTTGTAATGGTAAAAAAAGGTTGCTTATATATAAGAACATATAGAGACACATTAATCACTTGACTTTTTTTTTTTTTTTTAACAAGGTTAAAATTAGAGCCTACCCAGACCCACCAATTGTATTATCTGTGTGTCATTACTTTTTCAAACTAGTCAACTATTACAGCTTTTCAAATCATACATA